>JAAGNO010017902.1:78998-109798 GCA_033439905.1 Ceryle rudis
GCAGGGGGTTACTGTGGCCAAAGTGTAGGACCCTCCACTTGGTCTTGTTAAACCTCATATTATTGGCCTCAGCCCATAGACTCAGCCTGTCCAGGTCCCTCTGCAGCATCTCCCGACCCTCCAGCAGATCGACGTTCCCCCCCAACTTAGGGTCATCCACAAATTTACTATGGGCAGACTCGATCCCCTCATCCAGGTCATCAATAGAGATGTTGAATAGAACTGAGCCCAGTACGAAGTAACCTAAATGAAAGGAGAAAAAGATTGTGCAACAGGTGAAACAATTCCAAAGATAAGGAAAAAAAAAAAAAAAAAAAAAGACATCTTGAGTGGGACAGGTGTCCAAGCTCACATTAAATCAGTTCCTGCCTTCTCTCATCAAAACCTTTCCCAAATCCTAACTTGACTTGAGCAAAGCAGATTTCTTATTATTACCCTGTTCTTCCAGCATAGGCATCAACCCCCAAAATTCATCGGTCAACTAATTCTAACTCTAGGTCCATCCTCAAAGGACGCTAAAGTGGCATGGCCACTCAGCACATAGGAGAAAATTCAGTGACATTGCCCCATGCAACAACATCCTCATTCATCAAAGTTACATCTCAGGGATGCTAAAAACACAGGGTTTCTGATTTACTAAACAGCTCCATGTCATGTCCTGACCTGCTTGTATGAGTCACTGCGGCCCCTTGCATCATCATCCAGTAAGCAACTTCAACTGAGCTTTCCCAACCTGATATGATGAGAGAGAAGCTTCTGCTGCTGGGTGGCTTTTTTGCCACACTCAGGCTCAGCTCTCACTTGCTTTGTGGAGCTGCTGGAACAGACTACAACAGTTGCTCTCCCTGTGCTATTTTTACACAATTATCTCCTAACCATTCCCAGATGCGTGTCTTTCCACCCACTTCTAGCGCTGCATCAGGAGGGGTTCTGCGGAGCAAACATGGTACAAGCTATCTCTGAGAAAGAGTGAAAAAGGGTGGAAAATACACAGTCATCAATACTTGACTAATGTTATTACAATACTTAAGGAGCTAATAAATAAAGCCACAGCAGATGCGTGCTGTATCACCCACCGACGGGAGTGCTGAGGATGTTGCAGTCTGTCTGAGCCTGACAGCGGTGTGATGAAGGCTCCTTGTGCGTGGTAACAACTTGCTTTTAAAACTCCAGATGTCTACATACCAGCTCAGCCTAACTAGACAATGTGCATGTGAGAAACACTGAAATGTCATATATGAGCACCTCCAGAGCTTTGTCGCTGGCTCTGTGACTCAGCCTTGACTTCTGTCTAATGAGGCATCCCAAAGACAGGGCTGATGGCTGCACTGATACTACGGAGCAGAGACCCAGCAGTAGCCCCAGCCTCACATCACCTCTCTCACTAGCACTACATCACAGGCAGGACTCACCTCCCCAGAAACCAGCCTGAAAAGGATCAGGCTGAACTGCTGCATCTACCAGGACTCCTCTGGTGTCCCTGTGTGGCTCCAACTCTGCCCTTGCCCCAGGTTTTAACCCCAGGCCCTTCTTTCAGGAGCCCTCCCAAAGTTTCCTCCGGTTGGTCCCTTTTTTTTTCTCCCCCTTTCTCCCCCCAGTGTAACTGCAGCTAAAC
The DNA here is from genome assembly GCA_033439905.1 of Ceryle rudis. Taxonomy (NCBI): domain Eukaryota; kingdom Metazoa; phylum Chordata; class Aves; order Coraciiformes; family Cerylidae; genus Ceryle; species Ceryle rudis. The sequence goes on from JAAGNO010017902.1 coordinate 80,614, forward strand.
ATCCCAGATACCCAGAAGGCAGATTTCAGTTTAAGTTGTTGACTACAAGTGTTTTTTTGGCACTTGCTTGGATAATAAAAACCACAGCTTGGAAAAGCATTAAATCCAGCATGTCCAGAATTATTTTGTGTGACAATTACATCTGGGGTAATTTCAATTTAATACCTCACTGCGAGTGAAAATTGCAGCATGCAGCCCTAAAATTGCCATAATAATGAAAATAAACCAGCTAAAAGCTGCCTGTGCTACCTCAGGCTGTCACTGGATAAACGTTTTGTGCTGCTTATGGTATTTCATAGGTCACCCAGTTGCCAACAAGAAAAAAAGAAACGAAAACAACTCCCACAGCATTTTCAGCAAACCAATGAGAGTTTGAGGGTTTGGGGCTTTTTTTAGATTGATTTTTTTTTTAAGTTTTTTTAAAAAAGTTTTAAATGCATTGCTTTTATTTGCAGTGTGTCGAAACTCACTGTCTAATGTAACTTAAACTTTCGTGCTTTGAAACCTTGCAGCAGGACAGAGGAGCAATCTTAGCACAGCAAGTGCCAGCAGGAACACTTCCAGGCTGCACTGCATGCAACACGGGCTGCTCCACCAGCTCATCGCATATGGGTGGCCAAAAGAAGACAGAAGCAAGGCTGGCCTGCCCTAAAAACCCCAGAGGGAGCATCCAGCCAGAAACAATTAGTATTTTTTCCTGCAAATCCAGAAGTCAAACCTAAATTTGACAGGAAGTTTCACTGTACTGTTTCAAAGTTACTTCCCATTCAAATTTGAGATAATTTCAGAATCAGGAAATTACTAAAGGGGCATTCTGGCCAGAGACACCTTAAGAATCACCCTTGGATAATCTCAGCCTGGCTTGGCTGCTCACCATACTTCCATCAGGGTGGAAGAAGCAGCATGTCTATCTCAGTGCTCCCAATATGCAATTAACAGCTCAGGAATAAATTATGGTGCACTCACTTGTGAGGACAAGGAGCAGACGGATGGAGCCCTGCACTCATTGCAGGAATTGCAAAGCCCTCCTGAAAAACCCCAAACTTTGGAAGCTCCAGTGTTCCTCACAGGCCCCCAAAGTCCCTCACTCTGAACACTTTTTTCCTGGGTTGCTTCAACCCTTGTGCTTCTGGTGAGTGATCTCACACCCTGGTGGTCTCTGCACACAGCCACCCCTGCATCTCTAGAGGCCTTCCTGATGAGGCAACACATGCTCATTCCCAGGGCATTTCAACCCATTCTACGTTTAAAATGGCAGACAACTCATAGTGCCCCTCACCAAAATAAAGCTCACCTTGGAAACACCACTAAGCAGCTCAATGGTAAAGACTAACGGTGTGAACAGAGATGGACCCTCAGCCCTGCCTGGTCCACCCCTGGGCTCACCCAGAATGTGTTTTCTCCTTGACGTCCATCATACTGTGCTCACAGAGCCTGCGCTGTGTCTCCCAAAACCGACCTCTCACTTTCAGCCTCTCCTGTGCCTCGATAATTTCCTTCAAGAGATGATTATCCTTGTCCTGCTTCCCCAACTTCCCCTGCCAGGCTTCTGCTCATTCCTCTTTTCTGCGTTAATGGCCATCACTTGCCAACAGCTCTGCTTTGAATTTTTAATGTTTTCCACGAAGTTCAAATTCTCCCTCAACACAGCTCAACACTTCCAAAGTGCTCTCTGCATATTTATTTCAAACAGCCAGCTGCATCAGAGCTACACCATCTTTCAACTCTCTCCTGGCTCCTCTTTTCTCCGTGGAAACACATTGGAGAGCAGTCTCGTCACCACACATCTAAGCCACGAGTATTTGGGTTTGTATCCAAACTGTGGACTCACAGGGCTCTCCCTCTCACATCGACCCAGGGACTGGGATCTACCATCGGAAACACTATGGGCTCACACCACCACTGATGGGCAAACCTACAAGCACTTTGGGTTTCAGATTACATTCCCCAAGTCTGAGTAACTGTCCAAGCTTGATGTCTCTTTCAAGTGAAAACATGTACAGGGAAAAGTGGAGGAGAAAGACCAAAGAAGCTGCAAACGTGTCTATATCTTACCAAAAGGACAGCAGCCAGTCTGCTTCTGGAAAGGGCTGTCACTTCAGGAAATAAAAAACCTTTTCCTTTCCCATGAAAACCAGCTCAGCCCTCTCTGGTTTGAACCACGTCACGTGACAGTTGCAGCTGGATGTCCTTCATGTAGTCACTGCATTTCCAGGACCCCACAGTTAAGTTCCAGGACCCTGCAAGTTAAGCCTTGACAACCTACCAGGTGTGAAAAATTACTCCCTCAGAGGAAAATGAAAATTACTGCCCTAGGGAGCATGGAAGCCACTCCTGTGGGCAGTCACCATTGGGAAGGATGAGACGGGAGCACCAGTTGCCTTGCCTCCACCAATAGCAAACATGCCTGGTCTCCGCACAGCTGCAGGGATGACACGACATGAGAGTACCTTGGTCATACCTCTCCGGACAACCTCTCAGGGTGGCTTAGCCCCCAGCCTGTGGGAAACCACTGTGTCTAAACACTGTCTTTGGGCTGAAGCAAAATTACAGATGACTTCCACTAAAATACTCTAAAAATGGGAACCCTGGACATGTTGCAATTCATAGCATATAGCAGTGTATGTGTCAGTCTGTATGGAAGCTAGGGAGTTCACAAGGCTTACTGCTCGACAGGACCGTGCACAGTCTCACCTGACCTCTGGGTAACACAGTCTCTGGCATTCTTCCCCGTTATCTGTGCATTTCTCAGTTATCCATTCACTGAGACCAGTGATTTGTGTCTGACTGCAGAGTACCTTGCAAAAAATCATTACTTCATGACCTCCAGAAATGGAAAATCCAAGAATCACTGTTCGCATTACAGTCAACAAATCAGTGTCATAGAACAGTATAAATGGGCTACAATTCCATATTTGCATAACCAGAGCACATAGAGGGGTCAATGGCCTTCTTCATGACATTCACCCCCCATCACCATACTCGGTTCTTCTCAGCTCTCCCTAAGCCATCCTTCCTGAACATTACCTCAAAATATTCTGTCAGTCAGCTTTAAGAGGCCTTCAAAATCCTCCTTTGTCTTCCCAAGATAGGCCAGCACCTTATACTCCTGTGGATATGCTTTGCACCCCTTCAATCAGGATGAGGCTGCCAAATGGAGGGCTGACCATGGCCTGCCTTGATCCACATTTCCAGCAGTACCATGCAGTATGTGCGCTAGCTGGTACCTGCAGCCACGTGCTGCTTGCACATCCTGCACTTGGGTTTGGGTCTGGGACAAAAGACCTACTGAGAAAGCTCTGGGGGTTCTTCCATAATGCCAAGTGCTGACCACTCCACCAGGGCACACCAAAATTTGAGTGTGGATGTCACAGCTCAGAGCAAATATGTGACCTTCATAGCACAACAGGAAGAGCAGCGGCTGTGGGAACTGCCACCAGATACAGGTCCTCTTGCATCCTGGTTCTGCAAGTCCAGCTTGGGCTGGCTGTGACCAAGGGGCAGGTTGAAGCAACCAAAACACCAAAAGGCCTAGAGCCAAGAGAAGCTGAAAAGCCAGCTGGAAGGCACAGGACTTTGGAAAGCAGCTGTGCTAAAGGAAAGAAGAATGGACAAGGAGTCAGATGTCAGCTGGTGATGCCACCTGATTGCAGGGGATGCCAGCTCAAGTTTGGCTTGCCAAAGTGAAAAATACCCTTGAGAAAGGTCAGTGTGATTTCTGTGTGCTGGACTGGTGTGTGTCTCAGGTTTGCATCCCCAAAAAAGGACTGAAAAATCACCAGTTGGCATACAACAGCTTCAGTGGCTGCTGGGGCTGGGAGAAAGAGAGGTGGTCCAAAGAGAGGAATCCCCAGTTGAGCAGATAACTTGGTGGTATGCAAGGGCTTGAGTGAGGGTGAGGAGGCACATCTGCAACAAATATTCAGTGGTGGTTAGCATCAGAGCTGACAAGGAATTTTGTAGCAAGCTTTAACTAGACATAATTGGATAAAACTGTAAGGAAAGATTTCAGGGAAAGACTGCCAGGGCACTGAACGAGTTCCACCTGTAGAGGAACCTGTCCAAGTTCCCACCTCTCCCCTTCCCAGCACATGCTACCACAAAAATACTAGAAAACAGGTAAAAGAGAATAGCGCTCCCAAGGGCAGGAGAAGATACAGCCACTGATGAAAGAGGTCTTCTCAGTCTTCGTGTTCTTCTGAAGTTGACTTGCTGACATGACTGTGACGGTGGTCACAGCTCGTGCTTGCCTGAAGGCAAGCAGCCCCAGGCTTTGGCAGGGGACTACCATGCACACTGCGTACCAGGGCAAGGACCTACAACGGGAACACGGGTTCAACTCAACTGCAGGTTGACCTGAGAAGGTCAGCCTTTTTCAGCTGACCAAGAAGGACATTTTTCTATACAGCTTCTGGAAACTGACACAGTACTATATTTGGCTAGTGCACAATTAGTATTTCCTCTATCTCACTGGCTCTTTCAGTGTCTTTCTTTCTTTTCCCTGCAAGATAGGTATCTAAAAAATTAATCAAAAGGCTAAATTTGAAGAAAGGGGGAAATGCAAGAAGGCAAAAATAACCTTCTGTGCACATGACGTGCTGCTGGCTGAGAACTTCAAAACTGATGAGATGATGCATTTATAATTTATTAAAAATTCACTGGATTTTTGTCTTTGGAAAAGGGAAGGGTAAAATAAAAAATAAAAAGAAAAAAGAGAACCTACTAAAAGGGAAGGAGAGAATAGCAGGCTGCATTTAAAAACAAGTTAAACCAGATTGTGTGTCTTGATTTTCAAAGCAGCTCATGAATAATTCAGACTTCTAGAGCCCTCCACACAGACTCAGGGTCTGTCTTGCTTCTTGACTCCCTTCACCCTTCCTTCCCCAGAACTGAGGCAAAAAGAAAAAAGGAGCCAACAAAAGTCAAAAACAGAAAATAAACTAACAAAAGAACCTTCTTTGTTTTCAGTAGAATTTTAAATTGTGGCCAAATTTCTGATGCCAGTTTTACTGGAATATCAGAGCTGACATCAAAGGTTTTCACCTGGTGAGAGTAAAAGCAAAATCTAGCACCTTGCACCTTCCTGAAAAGCCACCAATCTTTTATTAAAGATCTTTAGAAGCCAAGACAACCTGAAATTATATTTCAGAGGGTCAGAACCATGGATGCAAAGATTCATTAGGGAGGATGCTTTCTGATCAGTTTCCTGGCACCACATGGCAAATCAAAGCAGAGAAAGTTCCCATCCTCTCAACACCTCCTTAGTCACAACTGGAGAAGCACAAACCCTACTCCATACTGTGATAGCTCAAAACCACTTGAAGCATGCAGGGATCTGCAGCTTGCAGCAAAAATCCACCCAAATGGCTGCAAAACATTGCCTGTAATAGTCCTTTTGCTACAGTTGATGGAGTAGGACTTTAAGGTGCTGGGTAGCTGGAAAAACAAACAAGAGTTTGATGGAAGAAACTGTCTCATGGCCTTAATTATCAATAGTAGCAAGCCTTGGAGAATTAGTTCCATCGCTTACTAATACTCGACTTCGATTTCAGCCTACGCAAACATATTGGGTCAATAGAAATACTGAGACAAGCGTAAAAGTTAAACAACTTCATTCCGTGAGAATTACTTGGAGCAAGTTATCAAAGTAATCGATGGCACGTAATAACTATAAGACAAGTGGTCAATATGTTACAGCAGTCAAAGGCAGAGGATGGCTCTAGCAGAGAGTGATCAATGGCTCCCTGGGAATGCTGAAGCACTTAGTGATGAAGCAATGTCCATCATGAAGAAGACTACAAAGATTTCATGAGGGTATGCAGAGAGAAAAGGCCAAAGCCCAACTAAACCCTAATCTGGCTACTGTCATAAAAGACAATAAAAAAATGTTTATATAAGTATATTAAGAGCAAAAAGAAGACCAAGGAGACTCTCCACCCTCCACTGGATGCAGGAAGAAATATAGTGACCAAAGATAAGGAAAAGGCTGATACTGAATGCCTTCTTTGCCTCAGTCTTTAATAGGAAGACCAGTTGTTCTCTGAATGCCCAGCCCCCTGAGCTGGAAGACAGGGACAGGGAGCAGAATGAAGCCTCCATAATCCAAAAGGAAATGGTCAGTGACCTGCTACACCATTTAGATACACACAAGTCTGTGGGGGCAGATGTGATCCACCCAATAGTGCTGAGGGAGGCAGCGCAACTGCTCACCAAGCCACTTTCCAACATTTACCAGCAGTCCTGGCTAACTGGGGACATGACGGTCCCAGTGGACTGGAATTTAGTAAATGTGATGCTCATCTACAAGATGGGCTGGAAAGAGGATCCGTGGAACTACAGGCCTGTCTGCCATCAATGCCAGGGAAGGTTATGGAGCAGATTATCTGAAGTGCCATCAAGCAGCACATACAGGACAACCAGGTGATCAGGTCCAGTCATGGACCACCCAGTCCTGCTTGATTAACTTGATCTCCTTCTATGACAAGGTCACTTACCTAGTATATGAGGGAAAGGCTGTGGATGTTTCTACCTGGACTTTAGTAAAGCTCTTAACAGTGTTTCCCCATAGCATCCTCCTGGAAAAACTGACTGCTCATGACTCAGATGGGTACACACTCTGCTGGATCAAACGCTGGCTGGATGGCCAGGCTCAGAGAGTCATGGTGAATGAAGTCCAGTTGATGGCCAGTCACAAGTGGTGCTCTCCAGGGCTCAGTGCTGGGGCCACTCCTGTTTAATGTCCTCATCAATGACCTGGATGAGGGGATCAAGGCACACTTGGTAAAGTTTGCAGAAAACACCAACTTAGGTGAGAGTGTTGATCTGCTTGAGGGTAGGAAGGCTCTATAGAAGGATATGGACTAGCTGGATCAATGGGCCAAGGCCAACAGCTTGGCTGAGGTTCAAAAAGGCCAAGTGCTGGGTCCTGCACTTGGATCACAACGACCCCATGCAATGCTACAGGCACCACATTGCTCTCTGTGAAGGAAACTGAGACAAGCAAGGCTTTCTCTTCCCTATAAAACCCTCAGTATCCTCTCTGTCCATCACAGGGGAGGGGGCACATGGAATTTAAAGAGGAGACCCCATGGATTGACCAGTGTTGGCACACCCACCCTGAGGATGACAGACAGGCCTGCAGTCAATCCTAGACTGTAAGATACCCCCACCCCTCTCTCCAGCAGGAAGAAGCCCTCTCCCTGGCACAGTGACTGCCATGGTGATACCACATCCTCCCACCAGTGGTTCCTGCAGCCATTGACGCACATCTCAGCATCACTTCCACTCCAGCGCATCGTTTGTTTCAGAGGAGCCCAATGTGTACTTTTCATCTGATACTCAAAATCACTTGCTTTTAAATACAGCCTGTCATTTTTAGATGACTAGAAGTGTCAAAAACATCTGAGATCTACATGAATTTTTTTCCTTTTCAGGATGAGAAAAACACATCCCTTTGGCCTCAAGTTTTCCTCTATTTTTACTTCTAGATTCACTGAAGAGTTTTGCTTCTATTTCATCTTGAAATTGCTATCTCCTGGCTTTTCTTTTTCTTAAACAACCAAAGAACTGAAACACAGGTACTCACTCAGCTCTACTGAGCCCTGTTCATCTGCAGAGCCCCCAAATTCAGGCTCCAGAGATGCAGCGCTGACAACACAGGTATAACCCAGGTATAGGGAGCAGTGTGGACCCCACCACTTGCTCCATCTCAATTTCCAGCTTCAGTCTTTCCAGCAAAAGAAGTGGTGCTTGTGCCCAGACGTCGCTCACCTTGAAATGGAGCGGTTCATCCTCAGGGTGCAGAGAACAGCAGGTCACTATCCTTTATTAAATTCCTAGCTCTCCCTCCTCCCTGTCCCCCATGATGACAGGGACATGCAGGAAGATCACCGCACCACAGACAGATATCTGGGGAATGAGCTTTTATCTCTGGGTGAATGTGTCGCAAGAGCGGAGCTAATTAACTGGGTCTCTGTTTTTGAAAAAGGTTAATATTTTATCACATGTCTTCTGTCTCAAGGAATAATTAGCCCTGGCAGTACTGGCTCTGCCATTTCCCCAGGGACTGAGCAAGAGACCAGAGGCTGGAGAGAGATATGGGGTATTGATGTATAGACAGCATCTCAACTCTGGGCTAACAGTACATCTAACCAGTGGTTACTTCTCAACACAAACTGACCTACCACAGAATATTAACAGAGGCAAAACCTTGCTCCAAAGGCTGTACATGTTCTGCTTGCCCTATTCTGTGCTATCAGGTACAGGAGATGCTTCAGATCAAGGCACTGTGACTCAGCCAAGAGCTTCACAGCTCTGGCACCAGAGCACCAGTCAGAGCCCTTTCACCCCAGGCACCGCGGTCAGTGTCAGCTCTGGGGAAGTCTCTTCCCTTGTTGCTCCAGTGCCCTAGTCTACACAAAAAGAGGGAAAGCCCAAGGGCTCTCCTAACTCTCCCACCCCAACAACAAACCTGTTCTTATGGGGGGAACTGACCGATGAAGCAAATTCCCATGAGGACTGCAGAGAAGGTGGTCTCCTCAGCACTTGCACAGCAATCCTCATCAGCAGATACAATGCACAGTATCTCTCCACAAGGCTGCTAAAAACAGGGCCAGGATGCAAGTAGCGTTAGTGAGGCAACTGGAAAAGGATGAGGGGAGGCTAGTTTCCGGTCGACCCAGAACTGTTTTGTGCATGCATTTTTATTGGCAAAATGCAATGGACTGGTGGGTGAGGAATTTCCAAAATGAAATCAAAACTGTCCATGGGGAAACAAAACCAAAGTAACTTAGGTGAAGGAAATCTATCACTTGGATTGGGGGGATAAACAGTTTTCAGCTTTTTTTTTATCTCTGTAACAGCAATTTTCGTCAAGCAAAATGTTAGTCCAACCAAAATAAAGTTGTTCTCCAGGGAAGGGACAGGTGGGCTGAAGGCTGTGCCTGTTTCTGGGTAAGCTCCTCAGACTGTTCTCAGGACAATGCCTGTTTCATGCAGATGCTCTTCTACCTAGCAAGGCACTGTGGTGCTGGGACAAGGAACAACTTGGAGTAAGAAAACACAGCAGTAGGAAATTTAGTATTATATACCATAGTGTTTGCTGGAACAGTCCAGAGTCATCCCCACTGCCAGAAACCCAGCTCTGAGACACTGAGGCCCTCCAGGCTCCCCTGGTACCCACACTGCCAATCCCCTTTGCCCTGCAGACACCTTTTAGCCAAGAACAGAGCTCAGGAATCATTTCTGTTTGCTGTGCAGACAGGTGCCATAACTCACGCTCCAAGCACAGCTCTTTCAGATGTGACTAGCTTTGCCCTCCAGAAAAGAGTAACACAGCCACTTAACTGACACATACTCTTGCATTCAAAACACCTGCATATACATTTCCATCAGCTCCTCATACAATCTTCAACTCTTTCCCAAGAGCTGCTCTAATCCTTTTCAGTAAAGAAAAAGGAAAGGAGTGGGGAGGACTAGCACTGCAAACCCACCTCTACAGAATAAGCATAGTCACATTTGCCATTTCCCTACAGTATCCGTGTTCGAGATACAGCCAACCATGCTCCTGAAGAAACACCAGCCTCCCCCTGCCCCAGCATTCCCTACCAGCACCATTTTTAATTAAAGCACATCACTCTGCCTTTTCTCCAGGCAGCCCCTTGAGATACAAAACCACGGTATCTCACGGCACTTCAGATCCTGCCCCCTTGGTGACTGCAAATATTTAGTGCCAGAGCCTGCGACTCCAGGGTACAATTTGCAACCTGGGATCAGTTGAGCTGTGGTTCAAAAATCTGAGTTGCCAGGGTGAAGAAGACATAGCACCTCCGAAACCAAGAGGGAAGCAGGCCTTTCACCTTGATGCTGTTAGCCTGGTGGTGATGATTACCCTCTGTCTCTGCCAAGGAGGCAATGCTGACTGACCTGTCCCACCACCTCCAGCTCCAGAGAGTGATTAGGGAGGGCTTGGAGGGCAGTGCAGCATTGCAGGCTGCCTCGGACATCAGAGCCAAATCACAGAATTATAGAATCATAGAATGGTTTGGATTGGAAGGGACCTTAAAGATCATCTAGTTCCAACCCCCCTACCACCGTCAGGGACACTTTCCACTGGATCATGCTGTTCAAAGCCCCAACCAACCTGGCCTTGAACACTTCCAAGGAGAGGTCATCCATAACCTCTGGTCAACCTGTTCCAATGTCTCACCATCCTCACAATAAAGAAAATCCAGAGCTGGGTTGGGATCTTGGCCCTTGGAAGCCTCTCTTCTCCGCAGGGAGATCTGCACGAGTCACACAATGTGGTTCAGGTGTTGGTGAGGCCCAAGAAACACACTAACTCCCAGGACAAGCAGCAGCAGAGCCAACAGGGACCATGACAGAAGCCCTGTCACATCAAGTAGGAAAGAAAGTGTCTTCAGGATAAGTGGATGTTGGGATGATGGTCTGGCCAGCAGCATTGGCTAAGGGTAGCCCCCAGCTCAGACATGGGAAGCCATCTCAGGGGAGATGCAACTTTTCTCAGTGCTGAAGCCCACCATAATTCCATTTCATGAAGACCCTTCTCATCAACTCTTTCTTTCCCCCACCCCATCAAAAAAAAAAAACCAAACCAAAAAAGCCCACAAAACACCACCAAAACAATAACAAACAAAAAGCTTCAAAAGAGGTCATTACATAGAAAGATATTTGAAAAAGATCATCACACTCATCAACTTTTGTCCCCTGAAACCACCAGCTCCTGTCTCAGAAGCCATCAGGTCTACCTGGCTTGCTCCTCAAGACCAGCACCTTGTGGCAAGCTGCCTCATGGGTCACCAGACAACAAACATGGGGCAGCAAATGTCACAGATGCTGTCATGTGTTGAGGTGGCCAAAGTCTTTCCCAGTAGGGGGACTTGGACGTGCCCTTCCAGACCAGTTCACAGCCAGTGAGTCCCCAGAGAGACCTGTCACACTTCTGTGTGAGGTCTCCAGAAGCAGTAGGTGCAGCTATCAGAAAAAGGCACATTACTGACTTCTTACCAGGTGACCCTACATCTCTACAAGATGCCAACTCCAGCAGAAGCAGGAGAACATGAAATATTGGGGTTTTTTCAGTGTTAAAATGGTCCAATGAATATTTGTTTTTTACTTTTGGGCAATGTCATGGAGGGGAAACACCATGAGACTTTTGTCTCTAAGTTTTCTCAAGCCTTAGGAAAAACAAAAGTTTAGGAGTTTAGTTCTAGCTTGAAATGAGGAGTCAGGGTCACCTTTTTATTTTTTTCCCAATGTTCTCTGAGCAGACATAGATCATAGCCCTGAAGTCTAGGCAAGATTTAGACTCTTTTCCATGAGGAAAGGCAAAGCAGATGGTCACAGTCAGTCCTCCCTAACAGGAAACACTTCAAATTATGGGTCCTGTTCTCTTAGAGAAATGCACATCAACCAGGAACCTCTCTGCTGGAAGAAGTGAAGTGGGTTTGGATTTACACAAATGTACAGTAAAAAATGTGGAATTTTCTGTGTGCAGCACATTCTGAAATACGAGGGATTAAGAAGCACATGGAAACATAGGGAAAACATAAGACGCTGCCTACAGCCCAGCCATTAAGGCTTTGCTGATGTGGACTGTAAAAGAGCTCCGGCCAGCTGACACAAGCAGACTGTGTCTTGAAGGCAGCCTTGGATGGATGCAGTGCTAAGACCACTACATTTCACACTAGATGCAGAGCAGAGGATGCCCAGTTAAAAAGAGGGCATGAACACCAAGCAGCATGAAAAGCTGACATGGAAATGCTGTGGGGACTGTGATGGAGTCTATGCAACACCACCACTGGAAACACCTTCTAATGTCAAGCAAGAAAAGACACATGAGTGCAATAGTTAAGTGCATCATTCTTAGGTGAAGAATCCTAAAAGAGGAGATCAGAGAAATCCCCTCACTGCTGTCTCACCAAGAACAACCTGGGACCACCAAACATTTCATTGCTGCCCAGGCAGCAGCACAGACTCTTACTTGTTAATCACATCGATGAAGCTCTCCAGTCACCTCAGCAGTCCTCCATCAGTGTGACCACGCAGTGGTACACAGATTTGAAACACAGATTTGCTATTGATGCAAAGATCAATCCTGGAAAAGATGTCAGGCAGTGAGGAGGGGAGGCTTTAGTGAGCCTGCTTCAATGTGCACTGACCCCTCCTCTCATTTAAATGCACTCGCTACAAGGGACTTGGAAAATGAGGCCCATAGTGCCTGCAAGATGGGAAAGATGGGTAATGCAAGTGATGCAAGGACAACGACTCAAGCAACTTCAAAGCTTGTTACAAAAACACAGGCAGCTGGGGGAGAAGGACTATAGATTACATGCACTGTAATCAAGGTCCATAAATTCTGTCAGCTCTTACAAAACACTGGAGCAAGCCTGAGAGGCAAGAGCCTCAGAGGGCTCACCAGTTTCTACAACAAGATAAACGTGGGCTGATTTTGTAGCTGACTCTGCTTTGAGCAGGGGGCTAGATCAAAGACCTCCTGTGGTCTCTTCCAATCTGAATTATTCTATGATTTTATGAAATGCCTGTTTCTGATTAATAGCTGACTTGCTTTCCTTGCTTAGCTGCCAACAATTGCCAATCTCAATGTTCCTTGTTCCCCGTGCCACCTGAAAACAATCTCTCTGTGGTTTGATCACATATCCATTCTTCAAACATCCTTGCAGTTTCATGTTCAAATTCACTCAGAAGACCAAGTGCAAAATACCACTATGTTGTGGTGAAAACTTCAGATGGACTGGACCTACAAAGTGCAGAAGTGAGCTATTCTGGGTGAAAGACTCAAGATTTTGGCCCACCTATAGTCCTAGGTGGGGCAGGTTTAGCCAACAAGCACAAAAAAAGCCAGTGCTGGTCCAAGAGCAACGGGCAACAAACTGGCCATCATACTGTGAGATGCCGGTACAGCTGTCTGAGAGGGGCTGGGAGGCCAAAATACCTAGTGCGTGGTAGTCTGGGAGACCCAGTGCACACTCCTACTCAAACTACACCTCATCCTTAAGTCTTTGGCCGGATGGGACCTTCCCAGTTGCATCCTCTATAAATTGCACTTTGGGCTTCATGTTTCACTTCATTCAAAAGCTCTCCAGTAACACGTAAGTCCAAACTGTGAGTGACAGCAGGTATAAACTCTAGGCAAAGCTACAGATAGTGGGTTTTGATAATGGGAGCTCCACGCCGGGTCTTTTGTTAGCAGACAGCATCCTAGTTAGGGGAACCGACTGCGCTAGTAACCAAATGTGTATAGCACAGGTCTGAAATCCTGGAGGGCTGAAAAGCTTGAAAACAGGGTAACTGCGATGAGAAGAGATAATAACAACAGTTCCCTAAAAAATACAATAAACTTCAGTATCACACGACAATCCTCTCTTACATAGTTGGTACAGCTGGATCTCAAATGGCTGATCAGTGGTTTACGACAGCATGTGGAGAGCAAGCTGGCTGCCCAAAGCTGTCTCTCTCACCGATTCTCAGCTGCCCAACTGCATTCATAGAAGCTACAGAACATATCAAGATGCTTTCCTTCATACTGAAAACCTGTGCAAGCTAATTCTATGGTTGCCAAAGGGTTACGAGGCTGCACAGAAGAAGCGTGAGCAATTCTCTCTCAAGACATTGTCCAGCCTGTGAAAGTTTCAAACTGAGGTCACAAAGACTATCAGATGGCAGAAACAAAAACCTGGCCAATGCAGACAGTTCTAGTTTATCCCCATGACACACGCCAACCCGTGCTCTAATTGATGGGCTGTCCTCATATCTTCATCTCTAGAGATCTCAGCCTAAGGAGGTGGTGGAAAAAAAACACAGTGCAAACACTAACCTCTTCGGGTCTGTTATCCAAAAGATGAAAGCAATCATGCTGTTTCCTAATGGGAGATGCTTCCATCTCAAACATGTCTACCACCATTCATTTGTGTAACCGCTCCTCTGCGGGGTCATGCTGTGCTCTTGCCTGTTGTTAGAAAATTCTAAGGGGGAGACCAAGACCAAAGGCAGGGGAATCCCAGATCTTCTCTTACCCAGCTACTTCAGCCTCAGAGTATGTTCAGCAGGCAAGAGATCCAGGGGCAGCCCTCATGCATACAGGACTTTGCCCAAACATGATAAATCTTATTTTGTAATAAAATCACTAATGACTTGTTTCTGCACAGAGATCATTGTAACAGGTGGAGTAACAGATCAAGGGACAGAAAAACTCTGGGATGTTGCTGGCAGTCACACAGCAGCTAATAATGCACAATAATGGACATCAAAAGCAAGAAAAGACCTGTACCCCCTTGCATCCAGCCACCCCAGCCCACACAAGGTGCTGACAGCCCGCCCTCCCCAGGGCATCATGCACTTCTCATGGGGAAGCACCCACAAAGGGACCCCCAGCCCACATAAAAGGGTGCAGGGCAGTGCAAAGCCAGCAGCATGCACACATGGTCACAAAGAGCACTTCCTCCAGCTTTCACCAATGCTGAATCTGGAGATGTGGCAGCATTTGAGCACTCCCTCTCTCCCACCCTCCTCACCTAGGTCGCTCTTAAGACTATACAGCTCCATCTGTTGTCATGGTCAGAGGTCCATCCATCCGCACCGCACTCAAAGCGTCTCTGCTCAGACATGCCCTGCTCTGTGCTGTCCCACCACCCCTCTGCCCTGGTGGCACCAGGCGCAGGGAGATCACGTGCACGCACACCTGCACCCATCCCACTTCTTGCCCTGGTCTACAACACAGCACGTCCAGAGTCAGCAGCTTGCAGGTCTTTGCCTGAATAAGCAAATTTTAATAACAGGATCCCTTGGGACTTAGTCTCCATTACGCATGAAACTGGATTAGCTCAGCTACAATCCAGAGGCCACAGGGAGAAACGTATTGAGTCAGCAAAGGGAAAGGCAACAGCAGGCCAGGAAAGCCTCTAGGTTCAGTTCTGCTCTCAACTGTTCCAGGTCCATCTGGGTAACATCCCTGCAAACCTTCCCCTAAATTCAAAGTGGGTTTGGCCACCTAGGTACCTACCTGCTTCTGCAGGTCTAATGTTCAGGTACTGCTGAGGATGGAAGAGCAGAAAAGAGCCCCACCTCTGTCCTGCCCATGGAATAAGATGGGCTTCTCCACATGTCACTCTCCAGATGGACTCTTGGCAAACCAGGCAAGAGAAAGGTAAGATGCCTAAATCCCTATATGGGGTATGAAATGCATTTCTAGCTGCTGAGACCCAATGTTCACCTCAATGAATCTCAAAGGGGTTTTGGTCTAGTGGGCAAGGAAGCTGAAGGAAGACAAGGCAATATAAGAAGTCCAAGGGGATCACAAAAGCCTAAGCCAAAGGCAATGCTGCCAAAATCTACTTTTTCCCCTCTTCAACTCTCCACTTCCAAGAAGATATTACAGTATTCTCAGTGCACTTGACTGCTTGCCACTCCTGGGATGCAAGCATCAACTCAGGCAAAAACAGAGCCACTTCAAAACCTGCATGGGATTCATGCTTTCATGCTGCCCTCACACAATCTGCACATGGATGTGCACACTCCCATTCATATGCTGTGCACCAGACATATTCACGTGGGACACAGGGACATGTGGAAGGTGTGCAGCAGCAGAGATGCACTCTCAGCCACACATGCCTGTGTAAACACCCTTGGGACAGTGTGTTCCTCCTGGTCATCCCCATGCATAACACGGTCAGGTATTTTCAACTGCCCCAACTAGAGCTGCTCCAATGTAACGCTGAATGTACAGCCTCTGAACCCTTGGGACGCACTCTGCAATTAATGACTCAAAATAATGCTGCAGCATGTACTGCTTCATGGCTGAAACCCTAACATTTTTGGACCTGAGAACTCAAGACGGCAGCTCTGCCACAGGAAAACATCACAGGCATCACCTCTTCCCATTCCTCCATGAACAGTTCTTACAAGCAGAGCCACCAGCCCTGGCCAACCCTCCCACCCAATGGACACTTACTGTGATTTGTGTGAGGAAACTTGGATGAAGTCTTATGGTGTGTGCTGATCCTTACAAGGGAACAGGACAGACTACAAAGGTAGAGCTTCTCCAGGGGGCACAAGCTGGCGTGACCAGGCTGCGGAGCTGCCAGGATGCTCTCATCAGCAGCAGACAAAGCAACGCCTGATCTTCATATCTGCCAGTGTCCCTTCCAGCCTTGCATTTCAACCACAACTTGATTTTAGCAGATGCCTTCTCTCTCTCACACACACACGTGCAAATGAACCCCTCAAGCAGCTGTAACATACAAGCTTAGCTGGGTAGGTAGGGCCTCTTGTAAAGCGCCTGGGGCTCAGAAAGGAAAGGTGCTTCACAAATTTGGAAGATTATTGCCTTAGGCCAGGATTTGAGAGGGCTCCATGCCTGGCACCCTTGCTCTACCAGCTCTTGAGACAGCACTACTAAACTTACATCGGCACTGAGGAGGATTAAAACAAGACAAATAGCAGCAAACAGGAAGCAGGGGGATGCCTGAGGCTGGCTGATGTGATTTGCAGTAGCTAGGGAAGTCTGCTGGAGGCTCTTGCCTCTCCTCACTACCCTCTCATCTGCTCTCCTCATCCCCGATTACATCTCTCTGCTTTGCCACCATCAGCAAGCACAAACCCCAGCTCAGGCCAGTGCTGGCCACAACTCATGGTCCCAGCCTAGCCCAGCAGCCACAACAGCATCTGCACATCTATTAAACCCAACGGAGCATTTGGGAGGCAGAGGTCAGCCCAAGCAGCATATGGAGCAACCGTGTGGCAAATACCGGCCTCCACAGGAGCTGTCTGCCACAGATGGAAAAAGCCCAGGAGCCATCATGACAAAATCTTCTGGCTGGGGGCGAAACATACTCCCTGTTGGCTTTCCAAGCCACTGAGCAATACTAGAAGCCTCAGCTCCTCTCCTTCCATGAATGTGCCTGGCACTGACTCACTCGCTGCCATTTTAGACCTGTGGTTTGCCAGTGGGAGTTGCAGAAGGTGGGATGTGGCGATGAGGTAATCCCAATGGCATTGTGTCTACTGCAGCAGAGGGGGACTAGCCACCCACTCCAGTAGCTGGTTGCATATGACATGGACATGCCAACTAGATCTGGGTCCAGCCTGCTGCTGTGGTCATAGTGATTTTTTTAACCTTGACTCTTGGTAGGATGGGTTATACCACCACAACACAGTACACAGTCTTCTGAACAAGGACATCCCTTCATGCATTCTGAGGGCTTAGTCAATGTGTAACTAGGAACACAGTTAATGGCAAGGAAATGCAGGCAGGTGACTAGGAGTGATGCTGCAGCTGTGAGATCTCCCAGAATGAGGGACACTATGTGGCCCATGGAAGCTGTGACATTTCTCCAGCTGAAATCACTCACAAACTGAGCACAGGCTCAAAGCCCCGTGCTGGCCATGGCCAGAGGCAGGCAAGGGGAGCCACCAAGGTTTCTCCAGCTCAAATTCCTAAAAGACCACTGCAATTCCTCTCCATCTGAAACTATTCTATCAGCTGCAATTTAAAAACAAAATCAATCCAGCAAACATTGCTAAGCAACTGGCTGTCAGTGCCACATCCCATCCCGCCAAAAGTATTTGTCCTCTCCATGACCTTCTGGCAAAGAGTTTACTGCTCAGCCTTTGCCAGATTTTGTATATTCAGCTACTGTTGGCAAGTCCAGAGGCCTGGCTGGATTAGCAAAGAAAACTCCAGGAAATCTTCTGCAACCATCCTGGTGAAAAACACTCCACAGAGAGACGGTAAGGAGCAGCACTCCCATGTCCCAGGCACTAGGATCAGGACTACACGGTGCTGGTCTCAGGGCATTACTGTGGTCTGCAGATCTGTGAGTCTAGGTGCTGCCACACATCATACAGAGAGGATAAAAGATGGACTGTAAACAGGCTGAAAACCTGGTCACAGAGCAGAGCAGGTTGCTTTGGGCAACAATTGGCTGAAATGCTGAAGGAGAACCTGCTTCTTCCCTGTGATAAGCTAAAGAGGTGGGTAGGACTCTCTTCAAAGCCTCCTAATCTCTTGTGTGAGCTGGGTAGGAGACCCTGGGCATAGTGGTGCCCCTCTGCACAGCTCCTGGCATAGTGGTGCCCTGGGGTGTAGGGCCCATGCTAGGATGCACCTCTGCCAGAGGTCACCTGGAGCAGAATGAAAGTCCACCTCTTTGGCTTTACTATCATACAAGAAAGCATGAGCACTTCCAGTCTGGCTCACACAAAGCACCCTAAACCAGGTTTGAAGTTGAAACCAAATCCCTAAGCACAGCCTTCAGCAGGTCACACAGTATGAGCCCTGGGGGCTTCCCATCTCTCACACTAGCCTGGTCTGTGGTACTGTGCTCTCCACTTTGCAGGTGGGACCTCTCCTACTCAACTCCATAGTGGATGCTCTTCACACGTTCTTACACAGCCATCAGCAACTTCTCCCTGCTCCAAGAAGCATGCTCATCCATGTTTTCCCACCTAGCTCCACTGGGCAATTCAGGACCTGCTCCCAGTTTGCATGGTAGTGCCAAGGCATCGCCTGTGGCAGCTCCACAGAATCCTGCACCATGAGCATGGATTTCTCTCCAGAAAGAGCTTCAAGAAACCTGCACCTTCTTCTCCCCGCTGACCACCATGTCTGGGACCCTTTTCCATCCTCCAATCCCCCCATCAGCACCTGCCTCCCCAAGATCTCCCAGCAGCCCCATTTCCTCTGTGGCCACTCTAATGCTCAGCTAATGGTGCATTATCCATAGCATTGTTCAGACATATTCAATAAATCAGAATCCAATTACCAGGTTAAGGAAATTGGAAGCAAATGCAATTAGCCCCAGCCCCTCCCACACGCTGTGCCCTGGCTTCCTCCTTAATGAGAACTTTTCTTTTGCAGAGCACTCAGTGCCACATCCACCCGCCCAGAAACAGTGTGGCTGCCACCACACAGCAGTACAATGAGGGGGCAGCCGAGTCGATCTTCCCTTTTAATAGGGCAGATGGTTAATATCCCTGGCATTAATTCTCTCCAGGAATAGCACACTCACTCTCTGCGCAGCTATAACAGGCGTCCATCAGGGCTGACAGCTCCTCTCTGGAGAGAGGAGCATCTGGTCCTTACTAGGAAAAGGAACTAAAAGAATAAATAAATAAATATGCATGTTGCTTGCTATAGGGCTGGAAAACTGGTGCTGTTTCAGCATTTAAGCTTAAGTGCTGCTTTTTGAACTGGAATAGGGGAAGTTCAAACTTGGGTCAGATGCTGGGAAATGAGTCACTCTGACCTAGGAGCAAGGGGCAGCCTGGGGAGCATGGGCAGCAAGGTGCCATGGCTGAGTCCAGCCCAGAGCTCCCATCAGAGCAAGACTTCCCTGCAAAGGGCTCCCAGGAGAAGGCAGTAGAAGATGGCTGCTGCCAGTGGGCTCGGACATAATGCCAAGCACAGCTCCTCAGGAAGGGCTTGCATTGGCTGTGGGCTGGGCATTGCTGGTGAGGGCCAGGCATATGCTGTGCCCTCAGAGGACAAGGAAGAAAACTGCATCGAGAGAGCCTTGGGAGTACTTTACACTCCGACATCGCTCTGTCCAGCAGGCTAACAAGTAACCCATCAACTACCAATAACCTGCAGCCACGAAGGGCAGCTCTTCCCCAGTGAGTCTGGAGAGGCGACCAGAGGGAGGCTACAGCTGTGCTCACAGCAAGCAAGGGTACACCAAAACTCCCACCCTGCCCTCTTCACACTGGCAGTGGCAAGGGAGCATGGGTGTCACAAGACAACCCTCGCTACAATCCTTCCTGTCTCTCCCGAGAGGCCCCTTGGGTGCCAAAGGATATTTTTGACCCTGGTGGTGCTGGGGCAGATAGTAACCCAACAAGTTCTTACATTCCTCTCCCTCTCACTCAGCAATAGTTCTTAATTCCCATTAACTCCTCTCTCTGCAGAGCAAAAAAAGTGCTCGAGAGTTTTATTCCCCTTGCGCCATCTCATCACATCCTCTGTGGAGCAAAAATTCTCAGCACCAGTGAAGACTTTCCCCATCACGGAGACACGCTCTAGTATGCT
Organism: Ceryle rudis; assembly: GCA_033439905.1. Taxonomy (NCBI): domain Eukaryota; kingdom Metazoa; phylum Chordata; class Aves; order Coraciiformes; family Cerylidae; genus Ceryle; species Ceryle rudis. The sequence continues at coordinate 100,676 of JAAGNO010017902.1, forward strand.
CATTACTTTTCAGAAAGGGAAATTAAAAAAAAAGGCTTTTTTCCCTTCTTTCCCTATGGTCCTGAAATAATTATACAGATTTTAATTAATAGGTTAAGGATTTCCAGACACACCAAGAAATCAATCAAAGTGAAAGATTAAATCCAAAAATCCAAACTCAGGCAGAACCAATCCCAAGTGCACCCACTGGGCATGGGTGAAGGGCCCAGACCCACCTAGCATCCCAAAACCACGGCCCTGAAGAGGAATGGGACCATCCACCCATACAATGAAGTTTCATTAGGAAGATCAGGATAAACCAGGGGAAGGCAGAACCTGTGATGGCGGGTGTCACGGACGGCACGGTCACTGGGGATCCTCTCGCTCTCCCGCTGGTTAAAGGCATGGAGCCGGTAAGGGTCCTCGCCGCCCTTCCACCTCCGGGCATTCAGGTACCGCCGCTCTTCAAACTGATCCCAAAGGTCATCCCAGTCCATGTCCAAGCCCTGCACGCACAAAGTCAGCCCCATTAGAGAGAGGAGAGACCAAAGGGCAACTAACCCCACTCCAAAGGTCCCCCCAGGTTCTGCCTAAGGACAGTCAGCCCTGCAGCACAGGCAAGCATCACAAGAGCAGTCTAACAAGGAGCCTCATTAGGTCTTCAGGGTTTAGTTTTTTCCTAGGTCTTGAAAAAATATGTCAAATAACGCCTGCCAATTTGAATTTAAGATGACTAATTTGAAACCAAATTCAGGTCTCTGGACGGACCCTGTCACAAACAGCACAGTCTCAAGAAATATACAAGTATAAAGGTCTTGTTAAGGCTTTAAATTCTCTCCAGCCAAAAACCACAAAGGTATTTTACACCACATGTCACATCACCCCTGTAATCTTCAGCTGGGAAAGGGCCATCAGACAGGAGCACTTCCATCAAGCACAACCCCACACTTCCACAGCTGTACCCTGACCCCAGGGCTGGGTTCAGCAATGGGACCCTGGAAAGAAGGGGGCCATCGTCCTTGCAGACTAATTTCAGCCCATCTTTGCCACATCTCCCACCAAGGATTTCAGCCCTACCACTGGGAGAGCATGCAAGCATGAGCCCATGTGGTTTCCCCCTCCGAAAGGACTGAGGAGCTGCATTTCGAGGTTACCTGACAGCTCTGACAGCCATCAGGGGTTTTAAGTATCCCTTGGAGGCTTGGTGCCATCAGGGGGTTTAAGCATCCCCCCAGCATCATAATGTTGTTGGGGGGGGTTAAACATTTCTCGGCAGCGTGGTGCCCGAGCCAGAGAGCACAATGCAGCACCGATAAGATCTCATTGTTACAGCAGCACAAACTCTTTGATCTCAGCCTATGTGTAACATGGAGAGATGCAAACATTTACAGACATCTCAGCTCTAAAAAAAATTGTGATCTTATCTCATAATTGATCTTTTCTTCTTTTTTTTTTTTTTTTTTTTTGCCTCCTCAGTTCACACCATCTCAAAGCCGATTTTGCTTGCTAATAGCACAAAATGAAGCTTTTGAAACGGGTGATTTTTATCCCGTAATTGATTTTACTCACATCTGGCAGTGTGTTTTCACTAGTCATAGGAAGGGGAGGAGGGAGTACCAGCTCCTGCAAGTCAGCCACAGCAGGACCAGGCTGGACGCCTCCAGCCACATGATGGCCCACACCACACCCTGGATGACAGCTACACAAGCACCCTGAAAAAGCTGACAGAGCCTAGGGGTGCAGGGGATTCCAGATACAGGGTCATATTCATCCTCTCCTGGTGTGACTCCACACATCGGAGCTCCTCCAGTACTCACCCCAGTGCAGGGAAGATCATAAGAAACCCCCAAGCCACCAGCTGTACTGGGAGAAATCTATTCAGGGCCAGGAGAAAGTTATTCAAGGCTGGGAGAAAGTTATGAAACCAGTAAGGTCACTGCAGAAAGTTTACAAGGAGGATGCACATAACCCCCCTGTGGGCTTTTGGGAGGACTAATGTACACAGGGTGATAAATATTGTTTATATTTTTGCTAAGGCGTTTTTTGCAAAACATGATTTACTGCCTCAGTAAAAGATCAGGGAAAAGTGAACTGATTGCATCACAGAGCCACCAACAGCCTGACGTTTATAAGATTTCATGATGACCCTGGGGGGAGCACCATTAAACCAAGTGCCACACAGTTGCAGTCCTTAAATTTTAAAGCTGTGAGGAAAAGTAAACGTAGGCTTGATCAAACTTAATAAGAGAAGAAATGGCTTTTAAAATCAGCCACACATCACTTAAGGCTGTTGGTTGTATATATGTTTGGGGTTTTTTGTAAAGACAGTTAAACTCAGTAGCCTTGGGTCAGCTAGCAGAGGGTGCAGTTGGGCAAACATTTGATGGCTTGAGCAGGAGGAATGGTGGATTCCCACTACTCTAGGAAAACTGGAGCTTCTGCACACCTGTAAGGGCAGTGAGGCTCTGGCCAGGCCAGAAAAAGCAGGGCGATGGTGCACAGGAGAGTCCTGGCACGTGCTTCAAGGTATGGAATGGCATTTCCCCGGCATCCATCTAACCCCACTACCGTCCTGTTACTGGGGCATAGTCTCCTTCTCTGGAGACTTTCAAAACCTGCCTGGATGCATTCCTGTGCAAACTGATCTAGGCAAAATTGCTCTGGCAGGGGAGTCAGACTAGATGATCCACAGAGGTCCCTTCCAACCGCTACTGTTCTGTGATTCTGTGGGGGATCCCAGTGGTAAATGGATACATGGACAAACACCAGCACCTTATCCCCTGGCATTTGCTTCTCCTCCTGCCCTGGATACACCTCACATCCAAGGGTTGCATTCCCAGTTCACGCTGGAGTGAATAACTAATAACCCTGTGAAATCTCCACCTGAAAGACATCAGCCCACCTTGATTGACAGAGGCTCTCCTTTTTGGGTTGAGGAAATCTATCAGCAGGATGGTTCCTAATATCTGAGATCAAGAGCAAACAGATGCCAAATAGAGATTAAAGGGTTATTTTAACCACTATCTGGCCACAAAACAAGCCCACAAAACAAGGATTAACTTTCTCAGCCAGAAGTAGACACCTGGGTTTGGACATTTGCTTTCACTTCACATGACATGTCCAAAGCTTTGGGGTGTTCTTCAGCATTCCACCCCAAGCTTCCCCACAAGGGTAAGTAAAATCCAAGAATGCTTGGACGCATGCACACACTGACCTCTGCAAAAAAATACCTGTGCAGAGCAGTGAGAGAAAGTGAGGCAGTGTCCTCAGATGAAAAGCTCCCAGCTACACAAGCAGTGGGAGGCAGAAGACCTCCCTGACCTGCACGCAGGGACTCGCCTCTTTCCCAGTGCTTGATTAGGGATGAGAAAAGCAAGTTAAAGTGTAAGGGAGAAATCCCCTTTGCTCACCCATGAACAGCACATCAGTTACAGGTTACTAGGTAAGGTCTTCATTATAATATTTCTGGCATGTATTATCACCTCTTCCTCGCACCAGAATTCTGTCTTAGGAACTAAATAACTGATGTGAAGAAATCTAAATTTAATTTATTATGATCTAACTCACTTTAGAAGCCAAAGTACCCAGCACTAGAAAAGGATCGAGTCAATATTCCACTTTCCTTTCTATTTATCTTCTACAGGGCTCCTCTCTCCAAGTTTCATATTCATTTTCTCTCATGTACTAACAATAAATTTTCATTTTTTTTCTTGGAATTAGGTAATTTCTCATTCAACATTGCAGTTTAATGGCTGGTATTAATTATAGGAAACAAAGAGTTTGAGAGACTCAGCGAGTCTATAGGAAAGAGAGAAGAAAAAAAAAACCATACTATCCAAGGGGTAGCTGGCTGCGCTTGCCAAACAACTGCCACCCCTTTTGACACCACATCGGGGGAGTCCCCAGGAGGGTCAACAAGTGGGATCCCCCCTAAGGCAAAGAGACATGGACAGAACTCATTGTGGAGAGGAGCTCCCATCTCACCTCAGCACCCAGCTGAGAGCAGGGCTCACTGAGAGCCTTCTCTTTTGACAGCTTGCTAAAAGCATCCCCCCAAAACCACCTGCTAAAGGCACCCCCTCCCCAAAACCACCCGCCACCTCGTTAGTAAAGGGCAAGCAGCAAACCCCCAGACCAAGCACGGAGGCAGTTCTGTGCTGCAACTGTACATTAAAGATCGAAAGCCTTTCAGTGCAAAGATGTAATTCGTCATCTGCCTCTTAAATCACAGTTCAGAAACTAAACAAGAAAAAAAAAATATTAAAAAAGATAAAGAAGTGGTTCTGTGGGGGGAGAGAGGGTTGTTAGCAGTAAAACTACAATTTTCTGGCAACTGCTAATGCCTTGTTTATGTGGATTTCTGCAACTATGACATTTTAATGGCATAATAATTGTGTGATTACAGTACAGCAGGGATCGCTGGAGCGGGAAGGAGGAACGAGCGACCCAGCTGGCTGCTGCTGCAGGTCCACAGCACACCCACGGGATGCTCTGCTCACTCCTGCCTGCACCCGCAGGCAGCCCCCAGCACCTCTCACCAGCACCAGAGGCCAAAGCAGGCTGGGCGCTGGACGGACGGCTTGCACGCTGTGGCAGCACTTTGGCCACAGTGAGCTGGCCCAGTGGGGAAACAGCATTTTGGGTGAAAAGTCTGGCCCAAGCAGAGCTGGTGGTGACTGCAGATGGGCAGGTCGCACTGCTACCCAGGGCCAGCCTCCAGCTACCCAGGAAGAAAAGACGTGGGTGGCACAAGCCAGAAATGGACTCTGATTCACTCCCTTCTTTCGTGGCACTGTTTTAGAGAACTTAAGTCTTCACTAAAAAAAAGCTGGTTTCCTTTTGGGGCTGCTGAGCATTGCCATTAGACCAGGGTAAATCAGGACAGCACCATGAGCATCCTTTCAGAGGGCAACAAACCTAAGCCAGCCTTGTGGCTGGCAGAGCTGCCAGAATTTGCTGGGGAGCCCAGGGCTTTGGTCAGGCAAAGAGGTTTTGCTTGTGAGAGCACAGTGATGACCCTGGCAGCCAAATGTGCCTTTACTCTGCCCCACTCACACCCAGCTTTCCCTAGGACACCTCATCTCTACATAACTTCCAACAGAGCACTCGCTGATAAGCCTCTGTCCTGACTTCCCTAGGACTCAGGCATTAATTCAAAAAAAAAAAAAAAAAAGTAAGAGGAAGGGGAAATTAAAAAAAAAAAAAAGCTCTAGCAAACAAGAAACTTGGATGCTGCCCAGCAGGTTGCTGCCTGGCCAGTCTTGGTCACTCCTCTGCCCGCAGACAGTTGGAACACATGTGCATGTTCCAGGGGCAGTGGAGGCGGAGAGCAATCATTCAGCAGGAATTGCAACCAGGCATTACACAAATGAGATTTAAACATCTCACTGAAGCACAGGGCCCCTTCGAGCAGGAGGTTCAATTATAGAGCTGTTACCGGCTGAGGCGCTAATGCCATCTGAAAGGATTATAATACTTCAAACAGGATAGGGCTCATCCCTCCTCATCCCCCAGTGCCAGGCATGCACTAAGAGGGTCAGCAGCTCCAGAGGAGAAAGAAGGAGGGCAGCATCACACTGCCTCCGTCCTCTTCAAACAGCCCAGACGGAGCACTGAAGTACGAGATCCTTCAGTTAAGACTTGGTGCAGTTTTTCAAACACTACTGCTTGTCAGCTTGGCTTAGCCCTTTGCACCCAGCGCTGTGCATCCCAACTGCCTTATTCCCCAAGATACAAGGGGAGACATGGCCACACCCTTTGCCCTGTCCGAAGAGCATGTGGCAGTGCCAAAATCAGGCTGCGGGTTCTCTGGAGAACAGGCTTCATAGCCATCCTGCAGCACATCCCCCAGTGCATCAGGTACTGCTAAGCAGCAAACTTGTGACCCTGGAAGGGTCACATCCTGCACCTCCTTTCTATTATCCCCATACCCCACACTGAACAAGCCCCGAAGCCAATCAAGCACTTAAATACAAACTTAAGTGACTTTAGGCATTTGGAGGAGCCCACAGAAATCCCCGTTCAAATGCCTGAAGTACTTGCTTAAGTGCTTCATTGGCTTAGTTCTGCCTTCCACAGCTTTGTGCTGACACCAGCCACAGAACTGCAATGGGGGTAACTCTAGGTCCCAGTATCATCTACCCTTAATTAGTCTTCTGTCCCATGGGGATTTTAGATCTAGTTCCTTTATTTGAGGGCTGTAAAGCTCCTCTTCCTCTTGCACTGGTAACTGGTCACAGGTGCACCTTGGTGACAGCTCCTCTAGGACCCCATGAGGATGCACAGCAGAGCCATGTCTCTGCTAGGATCCCACCGTGCCGCAAGAAGGGCTAGCATCTCCCACTGCATAGAGATGATTTCCTGCCTCCCAGGGGAGACTTGCAGATCTGAGGTTCCTCTGACCCCAGTTGCTGGGGGAAGAAAGAATAAAATTAAAAAAAAAAATAAAAATTAATACAGATACCTAATTAAAGCAAAGCACTTCTCCAGCAAATTCTGTCCTGCAGCTGGGGTCCCTGGAGAAGCTCTGAGCATCTACCATTAAGTCTCTCACTGCCAATGACCTTTCCCTGCTCGTGCACATCCAGAGGCATGCTGCTCCATCTTCAAAGGACAGAGCATTGTCCCCTCCTCTGCTAGCTCAGAAGGGAACACAAGTCCCTGAGGACCTTCCAGCAAGTGTCCCACTTTCTCACGTGGCCCTGAAGCCAAGGCCATGTTGTCACCACCCTTGCTGCCCTCCCTGCCCCGTTTCCTTTACCTACCTCTCTCCAACACACCCTCTAATGCCCACTCCTGCATGGGCAGTGCCTGGATCTCTCCTGTGTTGCACACACACATTTATACAATTAAAACACTTCCTGCATCAGGTAACAGGACTGACAAAGGCTGGAAAGTAGCCATGGAAAACACCTGACCCTCAACAGCTACAGCTGCAACCACTGCCTGGATGAAAACAGCCTCATTCAAGCTCTAGAAAAGACCTTCCAGTGCCTTCCTCTGCATGTCCCCATGCTCAATTAACATCAGCACAGGCTGTTGGCCACTGATTCAATGCAAGGATCCATCCCAGGGCTAGTGCAGCTGGGCCACCATTAAGTCAATCACAGCTAAAACAAATTCTTTGTGTATCTTCTTGTCTGTATCTCCAGTAAACGATATACAGGGTCTGAAAAACCCTCCAGAGGTTTAAATCTGCTAAAGTCTCCAGCCAAACACAAAGGCATGAAAAGCTGCCAGAGAATTATTGACATTTTTTCCCAGTAAAGGCACCAAAGCTTTAATTTTAAAACAGATGGCTAGGGCAGCCCCCAAAATGGGGAATTTATTTGCAAATCAGGAGCACTGGACTCCAACTTGCAAGGAGGGCAAGATGATAGATTCATTGCTTTTATGAAAGGCCAAATTTTGCTTCCAGGGATTTCCTTAGGAGAAAGCAAGTCAGCTCAGAGTTCACACCATACTTATCAGCAAGCACTTGTCATGACAGCAGCAGTGCCAGGTGAAAATATACCCCCCCATCTCCCATAGGCAGCCTGGGCCTCAGCTTCACAGGAACGCCCCAGCCAGATCCCAAGGAATCCCCATGGTGACCCCCATCACCTCCAACATGCTGAGGAAGCTCCTGCCTCCCTGCAATGATGAAACAGAGTCCAGATCTCTAGAAGCAAAACCCAGCTACAAAACTCCCTGTGTTCCCACTTGGAAAGACGTTCTTCCTTCTTAGACCACCCCAAATTAGGTGCATACAGAAGCAACTTGCTGCGTAAAGAACACAGACTTTAATTCTTTAAAATAATAAATTAGCCCATAGGATAGCCTGACACATGAAGACAAATCCTGTATAATTAAAAAGGAAAGGAAGCCGATTATATCCTCCTGGAGAATATTGCTGCCTGCTTCTGTTTTATTTATACGTTACACTGTATAATGAGCTGAATATTTAGGAGGTCAGCACAAACCAAGCTGCTGACTGGAGAAAAGAGAAGTCCCAGCTCTGTCTGTGCCGGGAGCCAAGAAGGAGGATGGAGAAGATTTTTGGTCAACTTCTCCTCCCCCTGCCCACAATTCCCTTGAGATACTTTGGGCCTGCCCAGTTTAACTGCTCACTATCAACTGCTTGTGCTCAGGTTGCATTCATTTTTTCAAGTCTACATCAAAGAAGGTCTTCTGGTATCACCCACAGCCCCCGAAGAAAGATGAGTAAGGCCAGACCAAGCTCACTGGCACCACTGAAGTCTTCTAATGTGTCTGCCAACAGTAATTCTGTATGGCAAACAAGACCAAATAGGTTTAAGAGTCTGTAAGAGAGTCTCTTCTTCTACTGAGATTTTTTTTTTTTTTTTTTTTTGCAAGATTTCAGGTTTAAAAAAAATTAAAAAAATAAAAATAGTTGTCTAATCAGTGGTGGGACACCCACAGCTCCCCTGGGTCCTCTCCATCCTTCAGTGATGCCAACTCTCCCAAGCACTTCTGCTCCCTGTCAGACGGGTACACCCTTGACACCCTGCTCTGGGCTTCCTGGGGCTGCAGGAAACAGCAGAGAGCATCTTTGCAGCCACTGTGCCACGTTAACTGGAGCACCACAGGCAGCCCCTCCACAGCCCACTGCCAACACTCAGTGTCACCTTATGCTGACAGCACAACGTGGCCAAGCCTCAGAGCTGCTCACCTGAAGGTTTACAGCAATTACATGGGGCACTGATTGGGAAAGAAATAAAGGCAACATCCCGTGTCCCCCTACATGCCAGCCCAGTTCAGCTTCTGCCCAGGATGATCAGAGGTCAAACACATTTAGGAAAAGCCCAGATCTACAGCGGTTAAATAAGACTGGTGAAAGGGAGCTCCTGCATGGACAGACAGTGTTTTGTTTTCCTTCTGTGACTTTTCAGGACAGACATGAGCTGCTTCCCAGCCATGAAGGTCAAACCAGCTTTCCCAGGCTTCAGCAGGAACAGCAGATGATTTAGTACTTAGGAGCCCATAGCTGCACTCGGTCTCCAGCTGAGCTTTGCTCATCCTGCATAAAAGCCAAAGCTCTACCAAACAACAGAGCTTGAGCATCTCAGAGGTCAGAGAAGGTCTCCCCCTTCCCCACAGGTCCCAAAGGACAGCCCAGGATGGAGTGCATAAGGGGGGAAAAGG
>JAAGNO010017902.1:119658-133935 GCA_033439905.1 Ceryle rudis
GAAAAAACCATCAAGAAATCATCTGCATTATAGGGAAGAGTAGCAGCCTGCAGTTTATAGCTATTTTTTTCTTCACTGTATGTAACTTGTTTATTTAGGAAAGGGTTTATAAAACATTGCTTTCTCAAAAGCAGGCACAAACTAATGGCTACAGGAGAGTATTTCTTTGCTCTTAAGAAAGCACTGCACAAAAATGATCAGATCTATGTAATGGGCTGTTGAAACAGTGTAATGTCAGCGTCTTACGTTACTCTGGTTCCTAATGATTTTATTAACCAAAGAGCTGGAAGGAGATTGACTTGGCATTCCTGGTCTCTGCAATTACATTCTGCTCAAACACAGGCAGGAACTATAGCTGAACAGCAACAGGTAGGATGATATTTAATGTCCACCTCTACACCTTGACATTGTCTGGTTTGAAATAGAGTCCTCCTGCCATTTACTGTCAGAGAAACTTAATAGGATATTGTAAAAATTAAACCATAAATGCACAGATGCCAAAATGAATGGTTTCCTTTCTGTTCCATTTAGAGGAGAGCTCTTTTATGAATATCTATCTATACGCTGGCATACAAATTTCAGGAACACTTTTTCCAAGTTTTTATTAAATTCAAGGGTTTCTTCATAGCAAAGACTGCTTTAAAAGAAATTGCTATTTCACCCCACAGCTCATTATCATGCACAAACCTAAAAGAGCAACTCCCATTTGTGAGAGCTGCCCCAACTGCACCATCTTCTCAATGGGCACAATGAAGCTGCAGGGGGGGAAACCAAGGTCAAGGTTAGAATGGGACAGAGTGCCATGCCCAACACAAGAGCTATCAAACTGAAACAATGTGTTATCATCGACCAGCATCCCCGTCCCTTCAAGAACAGCAACTGCAACCACAAAAGAGCATGACCAATGGTTGAACACTGCCCAGGCTCATCCATGGGAACCCCAAGAAAGCTGCAGTGCCAGGGTCTGCCCTCTGGTAGGGGGGATTGCTGTTGGTGCAAGGTTTCCAGGTAAAAAAAGATCATTAACTAAAACTGAGCGCTTTGGGGCAAGCCAAAGTGAGTGTTTCTCGATAAAATATATAATGAAAGCTAATGAAAAAAAAAAATTTTCTTCTTTGCCCTACCTACTGTGTTAATGGCAGGGGGCGGGTGCAGGAGGTTGGGTTTTCTTAGAGGAAGAAAAGACTGCGTGACCTGCTTCTCACTTCTGAATAGAAAAGTTTACCAGAGCAGCCTGCAATCAGAGAGATTATTCAGATCTCTGCCTCCACAAGGGTATTTCTTCCAAGACCACATTCCTCAAAGTTCCACAATAATTCCCACCCCAGAAACAAGGTGGGGATGCCAGGCAAACCCCTGCATTACTCACCAAACCAGCTCTGCTTCCCCTCCTCATCTTCCAGCAGTGCAAGCTCTGGGGTTAGCATTAAAACCCGTTTTGTGATTCCCAGCCCCCCTGCTGCAGAGAATGATGCTGCCACACGACTTCCCTTGGCATCACTCCACCCGACTCCTGATTTCATCAGTATTGCTCAGATGCAACAACTCTGCCGGCTCTGAGGGATGAAAATATCTAGGTGGATAAGAGCCAGGTCAGGCATGCATGATCCACGAAACTAAGTCCTCTGGTCGCTCCTCAGCTTTCCTCAGCAGAAGAGGAGACAGTGATCCCATTGACCGGCTTCACCACTGCTGGCCAGTAACACTGACATCCCTCGGTTAGTCCATTGGGACTGTCTCTGGGAAAAGCCAAAAGGCAGAAAGCCACTAGCACACCACCAGATCATCTACCAGGAATAATTTTCCATGGGGCTTACAACAATCTAGAACATAAATTGGAATAAAGGGAAAACTGTACATCCAAATCCTTTCTACATTTGCAGTAATCTGTCTTGTCTCTGGCAGCTTAACATCTCCAGAAAGATGTAGCTCTGCTGTAAGAAAAATAGCTCCTAAGCGCTCCTGATTGTGGCAGATCCTGAGGCACGCAGCAGAAGTTCAGCACAGCCTCCTGGCCAATGGCCAGGCTTGCAGAATTTAATTTCATCTTACCCTCTTTCACCTCTTTCTTCCGCCACAGAGGCTTTTCTTCACCTCTCACATTTCACTTCCAAGGGCACAGGACTACAACAGTGTTGGTTTTTTCTCCATATCCAACCTCAAAACCCAAATAATTCCCAAACTGTCTGACCAAACACCTTGCCTTTGACACTGGCCAGGAAGATGCAAATCTGCCGGCACTGGTTAGGTGGTTATCTCCGTGCAACTCCCTTACGAGTGATGCTTTTCCCTAATTTTTTTTGCGAGCAAGAGACCATCCTGACTCACAAGACATTTTTTGCCATCTCTTTTTCCTCTTCTGTGGCTGAGGATGGCCACGCAGGTGTCACATCCTCCTGATGCCAGCCATCAAGTGCTCAACCCTGCAGAAGACCAGCAGCAGTGAGGTCCACCAATGAAATCTCTCTCTCCTTGCAGGTAACCTTCCATCATCCACCTTAATTTCTTCCAATCCAGGACCCATCCCATTGAGATGCCCACAACTCAGCACCATACTCAAGGCAGGACTGTGCTCCTGAATTACCGAGCAGTGTTACAACCTCATCAGCATTACTAACTCTTCACTTTCCCCTCGAACTTCTGCTTTTTCCACATCAGGAATGGCGATTCTCCAAAGATTTTCCCTAAATTTACCTCAGTTTTAGTTAATTTGGGTAAGATTCCACTAAACTTAGTTAAGTAGCTAATTTTACAAAGCATCCCACCATTAAATCTTCCAGTGCCTTCAAGTCCCTGTCTATAAATGAGAATCATTATCACTGGTTTGTCTCCAAATGACAGAGGCTTTAAATCACTGCCACACGACATCTGGTTTGCAGCCCATGGGGAGCTGCTGGGCTCTGTTCAGCTCCGAGTGGATAATTACCCACTAGTGGAGATGCCACCAGCTCAGCTCCAAACACCCTTCTCCATCCCCAAAGCACAGGCCAGGGCTGAGGTACACGATCTGGGTAGCCCAGGGACCCAGAAACTGCTGCCACCTGTTAAAACCAGTAGAAGACTTAAGCCTTAGGGGATGTCAGCCCTTCAACAGCAAGAAAGCACTTTAAAACTTAAAAAAAAAACCAAAAAACAACCAAACAAACAAACCCAGCTAAGGCAGGCAGCAAATGGAGAGGTTGAAACCTTAAGAGCTGCAGAGACATTCAAACAATAGCATCTCAGCTAAAACCTTCCCCACAGCTGTAGACAGAGAGCTATAAATTTGCCTATGATTTAGCTCCATTTGGTGCCCTCTAGTCAGTCCCATGCCTCAGCCAATGCTGCGGATACCAGCTTTCATCCTTATCTCTGCCATCCATTAGCTGCTGTCAGCAAGGGAGGTGGGGGCAAGGCAGACTCCCAGAGCAGCTCTGCACACATGGGAACCCCCTTTTCCTTCCCTGGCAGGTCCCACTGCAGCACCTCAAGTTGTCACTTGGATCGCACTGCTGTACCCAGGGGCCTTCGTCAAGGTAGATATTTCATTTCATAGCCCATCCATTGTGGAGTACACTATTTTCTTCCCAACTTCTACTGTTTTTTATTTTCCTTGTTTGTTGTTTTGACTTGCTCCCCCTCAGCCAACATTACAGCCATCACTTATCTCCACAGCACCAACAAGCTGATTTACTGCCTTGCTCAGTGCAAGTGCCAGTACGAGCTGTGTGAAGAGGGGACACATCAAGCCCAACACACAACAGGGACCAACATACAAGGGCACCGACAGCGTGATTTTCTTCATTCTCAGATGTGGCAAATTTGGGAGCACGCAGCAATGTCAGGACAGACAGACAGATGTCCTGATGGTGAACCCTGGAAGATGGGAGGTTTGAGGCTGAGCACTCTAGGAGTGGAGGAGATTTGGGCAAGATGATTTTTTTTCTCCACCCAAACTAGGCAGCAGAGAAACCTGCTTTATCAGGATCGACTTGGAGCATTTCTGCTAAGAACCTAGTTTGCACTCCCTCTCCTAATGAGCAGCACGACAAGCTCAAAAATCAATGGGAGGCTTGGTGAACCCTGAGAGAAGCCTAGCCTCCTGCCAGCGCCCAGCCAGGCGTCCCTGCCGCGCTGCTCTCCCTAACTGAAACCGACAGGGGAGCAATTAACTGACAGGTTCCTTAATGGCCATCCCATCAGGACTCTTCTCACCAAGACCCCATGAAAGCAAGCCATGGAAATGAGTCATTTGTGGAGGTGCCATCCTTCTTCCTGGTATACTGGCGCAGAAAAGAGGGGCTGCTGTGGCTACCAAGGTGCCTCTGGGAACCAACCTTGAAAAGCCCCCAGCACTCTGCAACAGACAAGGATCTTTATCTCAGCACCCCTCTCTCAGACACCCAAGGGCTCTTCAAAGCCCTTGGGCCCATGAGCTAAATTTGGGTCTTTATGGCCAGATGGACACCACACATTTTGGGGCCTAACGGGAAGCGCTGGGACACCTCTGAGACAAGCCAGCCCTTTGCAATACTTGCAGTTGAATGCAAAAGCAGGCAGGGGAGAGAGGACACAACCTTGGGGGACTGATAGGGATGGCAAGCAGGGTACCAAGAACTTGCTTTTGGCTCTTTTCCCTAAAATACCTGGCAGGCTGAAGACCCCTCTGCCGCAGCTGAGGCTGTGTGTGAATGATGAGGACATGGGAAATGATGAGGACACGGCCACACCCCAGTGCCAGACAAGAAAACCCAGGAACTGGGATGACAGCATGAGCATGGCAGGGAATGCACACTCCCCGGACCTAACACCAACTAATGCATACAGGAAAAACCCACCAGGGAGAAGCTTCCCTCCAGCATCCAGAAAAGATTAGTATGGAACGGGGCTCTTTCATGATAAGCAGCTGCTGGCTTCAGCTCCAAATGCCTCCCCACACCACCGCCACAGCACCCTCTGCCATTCACCCATTCACTGCACTACTAAGTATGTATCGGTATATATACATATATATGTATTTATTACTCAGTTTTCTGCTTTTACCATCCACAAATGAAAAGAGTACAAGGAGAAGAGGCATGTACATAAGTGCTACATCACACATGGCTTCCCTCTGACCCCGCAGCTCCTTTCCCTCGCAGCGCCTGTGCCCTGTTCACTCTTAACCTCTCCACAAGGGACTCGTTTCCCGTCTCAGTTCATGGCTCTGAATGTTTCCTCCGTATTGTTTGCTTAAAAAACAATGTCGTTACTGAAGAGATAGAGAAAAAAACAGGTGGGCAAATGGGAGAGGTTTAACTCTACCTCTGAATCTCCTGGCTGGAGGAGCTTCACACGCTATTCAACGCGGCATCGGTGATTTAAGCATCGGCGCGATGCTTTTACAAACAGCAGCAGACAGCAGAGCCTGCAGGAGGAACGCTTACTCTAACAGCATGAATATTAAGGGCATTTAACAGCCCTTGTAATCACGCTGTGGCTCCTTGCAAGAGCACAGCCAGGCAGCACGAGAGAAGGTGCTAAAACCACGCTGCTGGGTTATCAAGCTTCGCTGTGCTCCTTACAGCAGGGGAAACCAGCCCCACTTACAGAGAAGTGAGCGCAGGCTTCCCAGTATGTTCCCTCAAATCCAAATCCCGTGCGGCAAAAAACCCTATGCACGTGCTGAGATGAACTGGGTGGCTTTAAAGCTTCCCCCAGCAAAAGCTGGCCCAGCGTGAAATCTGGGTCCCCGTAACACACAGAAAACATTTGAGACCTTTGGCAAATAACCTCCTCCTGTACCTGCTTCTGAGGCACTGGGAACAGAATACTGGGAGAGGAAAAGAAATCCTCAGCACAGCCATGATTTCAGCAGTGCCTCAGAACTAGAGAAGTAAAATACTTTTCAGACCAAGTGTTCGTCAGTTCTCAAAGGAAAAAGATCCCCAGCTTTTTACATATTAAAAGTTTTTACTCTTCTATTGGATTAATTATCATTCTGAAAAGTTCTCCATGACTTGGATGCAGAAATGGCCAGTTATCTGTTGCAGCCTCCAGTAACAAAATCCCTGCAAAATACAGCTACAACTGGCTTACAGACTGAAAACACAGTTTCTGTAAATAAGGAAAAAAATAATATGGGAATTCATCTACTTTATCTTTCAGATACAGTAATGGCGGCGAGTTCTGCCTGAAGATGGGGAGAACATCTCGAGCCCCAAGTCTGCCTTCAGATGCTGGCTTGCCCACAGCCATATATACAGCTGGTGCTAATGCCAAAACCAGTGTTAATACCAGGAGACCTGCATCAAAAATTAGTTGATCCCTTTTAATATTTGCGTAAAGAAACTCAGAATTGTCTGTCTGTGAGTTGGTGCAGGCAGGTTTTGACTGGACTAATACCGGCACTCTAGGTGCTCCTACCACCCCAGGCATCTCTGCACCAGACGGAAGGGAAATAACTACTTGGCCTTTACTTCACACCTTTAATTATTCATCTTATATTGATATAAAATTAATTGAAGCAGAATAAGCTTTTATCCCAAATACAGGTGCCCGCACACAAGCATCACTGAGATTAAAAGGTGCAAATTACACTTTATTTAATGAGCTCATTTCCAGCTCTCATATGGGCAAAACCCCGTGCTGGACCTGAACATGCTGGTCCACCTACAGCAAGTGCCTTTAAACCAGCTTCTGCCCCAGTTTTACAACTGCAGTCTAAGTACAAGTCTCTGGTTAAATAGCAGACATACAAGGGTTTGGTTAAACAGCAGAGATGTTCTGCACCTCTGGGACGCATCCACTGTCAGGATTTGGCCCCGACAGTGGCAGTGGGACCTGATTTCCAAAGGATGCAATAAAGCACCGAGAGCAAATGCTGTTTTGCAGAACACCACTCATGCCTGTTGGAGAAGGCTGACCGCACTTCACCTCCCAGCCAGCAGCCAGTGCCCTCAAGTGCCGATATGTTTTCCTCCTGCCTCACACACACTAGCAGAGCTTCTGCTTGCAAAGGCCAAACTGAATTTCCTTCACTGATGTTGCCTCCAGAAGGTCTCCTCACCTCCACGTGCCCCATGGTGGCTCAGGTGAAGAACATCTGAATGATTTTCCCCAGCATTCGGATGCCTGCCAGAGCTCATTTTCACCTTGTCAGGTAGATTGTGTTTGTATTTTGTATTTGATTTTGAAAATGCTGTATTTCTTGACTATGTGGGTGCATCCAGGTGGGGCCCTGTTGAGGAGATACATCCATATCTGGATGAGGGCCATGTCACCAGCAACAGCAGGGACCACCAACATACCATTCTTCTCATCATCCAATTCTCTTTTTCATCATAGGATCATAGAAATGTCTGGGTTGGAAGGGACCTCTAGAAGTCATCTAGTCCAACCCCCCCGCTGAGAGCAGGGACATCCTCAACTAGAGCAGGTTGGTCAGAGCCTTGTCAAGCCCCACCTTGAATGTCTCCATGGATGGGGCCTCAACCACCTCCCTGGGCAACCTGTTCCAGTGTGCTACCACCCTCACAGTAAAGAACTTCTTCCTTACATCCAATCTAAATCCACTCTTTTCTAATTTAAAACCATTTCCCCTCATCCTTTCACTACAGGCCTTTGTAAACAGGCCCTCTCCAGTTTTTTTTGTAAGCTCCCTTCAGGTACTGGAAGGTGGCTATTAGGTCGCTCCGGAGCCTTCTCTTCTCAAGGCTGAACAATCCCAGCTCCCTTAGACTGCCCTCGTAGGAGAGGTGTTCCAGTCCCCTGATCAACCCTGTGGCCCTCCTCTGGACCCGCTCCATCAGGTCCATGTCCCTCCTGTACTGAGGGCTCCAGAGCTGGATGCAGTATTCCAGGTGAGGTCTCACCAGAGCAGAGTAGAGCGGCAGAATCACCTCTCTATCTGCTAGCCACTCGCAGATGCCACTTTTATGCCACTTGCAAGCCTCATTTAAAATTTCAGCTATTTCACTGAAAAATATTCTGGCTTGTTTTCTACTGCAGGGGGATTGAGAGTTGAGCTGGAAGAACCAGACTGTCAAATAACAAAACCAGGGAAGAAAAAAATTGGTTTGGTCCTGTTACGAAATCTTGGTGACCTCTGTTTAGAGACATCCTTCCTTCTCCAAGCTGTGGGGTTGGGACTTCAAATTGGACAGACAACAGCTTCTCTAACAGGCTCAGATATTTCACTTTTCCCTCTGAGAATGCCACCAAACCAGGCAAAGTGAGAAGCCTGTGCAAAACCTAATTTTGCACAAATACCTGACACTTCGTAAGACAGCAGCAGCTGAAGTCCCAGAAAATTTCAGGCTGTCTGTAGGCTAGATCTTCTCACCCTTTTCTAGCCCTAATCAAATCCTTCACATATCACCTCTTCAAGGGGTCCGTACATCCTTATTTATCCAGGAGTTGCGCAAATACCATTTATCACTGCCCATGAAGCCCTTGGCTGCCAGAGCATTGAGCATGACAGAAAAGTCTGAGTGAAAGTGCATGACACTGTCCTCCAACTATGGCCTTAGGGTCAACAGGGAACAGTAAGGAATAAAACAAAATAGTTGCTTGAAAAGGGAGCAGAGACCACCCAGCACACTGTGGAGGTACTCTAGGACATTACTGCATCAGGCAGGATGCAAACTACATCCTCTTCAAGGAGTTAAAGTGGTGATGGGTATGGTAGCACGCTCCACTTTAAAAACCTCAGCTCTGGTCTTCAAACACACAGAACAGCATTTTTGTGGGTACTTGTTTATATGGTAAAAAAATGTCAAAACTTAAGAAAAGCGGCAAATTGATTTTCCTTCTCACTTCCCAGAATTTCAATCCCACAGCAGAATCACTGCTAACAGTCTCCCAAGACAATGCCACCCCTCCACCAGAGCAAGCTGTCTGTCCATCCTTCCTTTGCTCCATGCCATGGCAGCAGGGCCAGGAGAGATGGCACTGTCCAGCCCCAGGAAATGCTTGTCATCTCCTCCACCCCAAAATCAGCTGCTCCCGCACCATGGCCAGCAGACAGGACCACCAGGGCACCACTGCACTGAGCACCCATCCCCAAGAGCTGCATGGTGGTTGGTTCTTTCTTTTCTTAGGAGACCTAAACTAGATCTACTTTCTGGATGGGAGGGGAGGACAGGAGGCCTCTGCGTGAAGCGTTTCACAATACCACAAGGAGCACACCATATGCAGCCTATACGACGTACATGGTTTAACTCGGAGTGTTATACGATATTCATCCACTTTGATCCCAGTCACAGGAGCAGATGGCTGGTTAATGCATGTTTGAGTCTCCTCTCGCCAAATTACAACATATTATGTCCCTGGGAAAAATGCAGTGGGCATTATAAACACCAGGCTCTTCCCTGCTCCCTCCCCACCCAGTTCCACTCTTGCCAAAAGGCAGGACCACGAGAAACAACAGTTTCCCTCCCAGCTCAGCTCCCAAATACCAATTCCAGCAGCTCCCCTGAATCTTCCCACTACTCACCCTGCTGGAAAAACCACCCGTCTTCCCCAGGCAGACCCCCAGGTTTTGCATTTTGGCTGGGCAAGGTCAAAGTACAAAGGGGCTGCATCTCAAACATCCCCTGAGGCAGATCCCAAAGGATATGAGAGGATATTATTCCATCCTGAAGAATCCCAAATCAACCCAGAGAGCAGATTACCCTGACTCAGAGGAAAAAAAGCCTGTTTTTAAATAGTAAATAAATAAAAATCAATGTTTAATAAAAAGAGCTGACTCAAGCCATTAAAAATGAGCCTGCTCACACCTGTAACTCCTCCATCCCATCTTTTCTCCATCTCACCTAATGACAGGCAACTAAAAATTCAATGCACAGGAAAAGAAAAGATGTGCACAAACTACTCCCAGCCGGAGGGGCTGCAACCAAGGCCCGCACCACTGAACATATTCCTGTCTTATTCGCGAGCCATGTGCCTCCATAATGTGTTATGAGGTGTGTTTGTAACCAGCGGATGCCGACAGTGGTCCTTGAGGAGGAAATGGTGTGTGTCTAAATGCAGGCAAAGCTATTTAGGAAGCCAGGACAAAGCATCCTTGCTCTCCCTGCTTGGGCCAAATTACATCCTTTGGATTTATTCCTTCAGTGGCTTTAAAAAAAAAAAAAAAAAAAGAAAGAGAGAAGAAGAATCCACTTCAGTTTCCTTTCCAATTGGGTTTATTGTTGGCATTCCCACTAGAAAACCAAGAAAGCAAAGACTAAAGCCATCAGTTGCACTTGATACAGAGGGGGAAAAAAAATAATTCTTTTTTTAAAAAAAAGAATAATAAAATCTATCTTTCCCTTGTCTTTCAGCATGATCTGAAAATGAACCTGCTTTGCTTCTGAATCAATTCTCTTCTGGCACCACACTTCCTGTGGTCCTTTCTGAGACAAGATGCAATCATTAGCTCACTTGTTCCTCCAAATAATATTACAAAGCCAGACCTCAAGCTGCTTTGCGGTAAATCATCACTAATCTCTGTCTATGTGCAGCACATCAGGTTTTGGGGGGTGGGAAACAAGGCCCCCCACCGAGCCCCATGGGTGCCCGCACCAATCACTCTGCATCCCTTCTGTCTGGGGATAGCCCCTAAACTAGCATGTCCCTCCCATGGAGAAATGAAACCTGCACATTGTCCTTTCCCAAACACATGAAGGACTTCTGCAGCTCTCTTGTTCCCTCAGGGCTGCAGCAAGGGTTAATTAAGGCGCATAAGGAGTTTCCAAAAAGCAGGATTGAAGACAAATTATTAGTACTACTAATGCCACCTCCATAAACAAAGCAGTGAACTCCCGCTGAACCTGTCACCACTGATCATTTCCCGAAGGCGTGCATTAACGATGGGAAATCCTTCTCCTGCCAGCACCCCTGTCACCCATCCCACTGCAGGCAGCTTCCCGGCTACCCTGTAGGGTGATCTAGACCAACTTAGGGCTGCCTTCCACACCAGAGCAGCAGCTATATGAGAAAACTTCTATCTAGGGAGCCCACCTGTCCTGGCTCCTATGGAAATACATAGGAAGACTGGAGCAATACTCATTTAGATGAGCAAAAGATGGGGCCCCAAGCTCTCCTCCTTGGCTCACTCTTCCCATAACGCTGACTCCTGCTGAGATTTTGGAACCAAAAGGGGGAAGAGGGTGGGAAATCAATTTAATTGCAGCTTAGTAAGCAACTGTGCTAAGCGTTGCTGGCAAAATCTGAACATTTCGCTGTAAGAGAAAGGGTGGGAAAATGGCTTTTTCACTGCTCGGGAAAGTGGATTGAGAGCAATCCCCCCCGCCATCATCTGCTCCTCCTCACCCCTTCCTTCTTTAAACAGGAGGAAGTCAGCAAGAAACACCAGCAATCTCCCACTCACGCTACCCCAATTAATAGTCAATCCACTGCACCCTTTGTCGTTAGGCTACACATAATTACCCCTTCACACAAACGACTTTCTTAAACAGATCCTACTTTTGCTTTCTCTGCAGATACATTCCCTGTAATTGGTTTTACTGCACCAAATGCTGGGCCGCCCTGATGGAAGGGAACAGTTGTAACTGTTTCTCTCCCCCAGCTGCAGTACATTGCTTTTGCTTTTCTGTGGTTTCTCCCAAGGTTGCTTCTTCTACCAGCAAAGAGACCAGAGCACCCCAAAGCACCAAACCGGCATCCCACGGACTGCACGCACTGGACATCGACATCCACAGAGCCAAGAGAAACACTTGGCTCACAACACCTCTGCTCAAACCCCATACTCAGCTACTTGGGGGTTTGTCAGCCTAGGACAATAAAATGCTACACACGCATTTATACCAGCTCGTAAGACAGTGTTATTTGCAAGGCTGCCTCTCCCAGCGCTGCCCTTACAGTGTCTGTGCTTCCACCTGCTAAACCTCAGGAGTTCAGCACCCTGTGCCGGTGTGCTCTGCCCTGGTCTCTATACCTACAACCAACCTCCAGCTTCAGGAGGGAAAGAAAAACTCTAGTCCCGGTACCACAAAATGCATAGACCTACCTTCCCCAGGCACAACCATTTATAGCCCTTACCCTGCAGCCATCCTGTGTGCCAAGTCCCCCTCCCCATGGAGAGGCACAGATCACACTGTCGAGCCAGGGTCAAGAGACACCTCACAGAGCAAGAGGAAGCAAACCCAGACAAGATAAACCCTGGGCCATAAGCACATCAAACTAAATCAGGATGATGTTCTCTTATCATGGAAATGAAGAGCAAGGAGGAGACAACAGTCTGGGAGGTTGAGTAAATAACCTACCTCTATACGTATATGAAGTGGCAAAAGGATAAATAGGAAAAAACATCCTGATCCCTGATAGTCAGCACCTTTCTCAAGTCTGGAGACACTCCACACGATACATGCTGGGTCTATGACACCTCAGCATCCAGACACAGAGCTGATTTCAGCGACCTCCCTTCTCAAAAGCAGGACTTTCTTTTGTCAAGCCCACCCCTAAGAGTCACCAAGAGCTCAGGGCCAAAAGGCAGAGCTGAGCCCTCCTAAAAACCCAGCTGCAGGGGCGAGAGCTTGGGCCCTTCCCTGTCAGCTACCAAGGTGACACTGCTACACCACTCCATGCCAACCAGGGAGGGACACTGCAGCCCAGAGCCATCCTGATGGCAGCATGCAGGGTGCTCTGCAGGGACCTTGCCAGAAGAATCTGATTACTATAGTGATCATGACATTCCTGAGCCCAGCTCACCCCAGGAACTTCACCACCTCCAACACCCTTTTGGAGCACAGCAGCTCTTTCTTTTCCAGCTCTTTCCTTCTTTCCAAAGCAGAATAAACACTATTTTTTCTTCTTCTGGTGCTCAACACCTCTTGTCAACAAGACACACACCAGCTGCACAGAAATTTATTTAGCACCTTAGCAGCAAAGAAGCAAAATCCTTGCATCCTCTCCCTCCTTCCCTGATTTTTTTTTTTTTTTTTTTGAAAGCACCAGGCTAGGAAAGGCACCTGGACATCCCAATGCTCACCATTTTGCAAAGCAAACAGGTCTTGTTCAATCAATATTTATGCCCCCATCAGTCACAGCTGCAACACAGAGGTCTACCAGAATGTAATGAGGGTAAAATTCATTCATTGCAATTACAAGTGAAAAATTAACAGCATTTTCATTGACTCCTTATTATTTCACAGGTATCTCAGAGAGCATCTTGATGTGCAGTGAGGAGATTAATTAAACGAGATGTACAAGGCAGGCTACTCACCATTAGTCCACAGCTGATTTAGTAGTAGGGGTGACTAGGCACTGACTTCGGCAGGACTTCTCACCTCGCTCCTGCTCCACAAGGATGCAGGTGTTTTTACAAGAAGGCAGCTGTGCTGGGAAAACCTCCTTCCCAAGCCCACCAGAAGGACGGTGAGTCCCCGAGAAACAGCACCTGTTGATGCACCGGACCTGGCCCATCTGGTCCCACAGACAAGGATAGCTTGGGCATGGTTTTCTGTTTTGTATTTCCACATTCATCACACCAGCAGGAGAGAGCAACTGGATTCCACCCCACCTCCTGCAACAGCAAACCTTTGCACATCCTAGAAAGTCTGGATCTGCTCCTGGAGATTTCAGGGTGGGATTTCACCAGCAAAGCATGACAGAAGTTTCCACTTCTCTCCCATGCTGGACCTATCCGTATCCCCAGCCAAGATGAGCTTCCCTGGTATTAAATCCTCTGTCTTTTTTTTCCCCAATAGCTCTGCCACTCCAATCCCTTAATTGTCAAGATCTGAATTTTTGCAGAATACACAGTTATTTTAATCTGTTAAGTGGCTCTGCTGCTATAAAACTGACAGGAATTTAATATCTGGGGACTGTCAGCTGAGCTCCAGGTGCTGAGGCTTTCTAGATGGCGATGATGCAGAAGGAAGCACAGGCTGGTGAGAGGCACACAAGCGCAAAGCTGGCAAGAGTCCCTTCGCATTGGCGTCCAATCCTGCAGGGTGCTGAACACCCCGGATCACTTTGAGCAGGCAGCGAAGGTGCTGAGCCTTTCATCATCTCCCCAGAGCCATCCCCCAGCTCAGAAAGGAGCTGTTGCATTGCAAACACTAGCATAAGTCAAGTATATCATGTCACTTCTTTCAATAAAAGGAACTTCTCCGTGGCTTTTCTCCTGTGATTCAGCCCACGATGGACCCGCTTTCCCTTCAGAGGCTGTCAGCTGTGCTTCAGCCATTCAGAGAGAGCAAGCTGGCATGCAGGAGGGGCTAAAGAGAAATAAAAACCCCAACTCCACCAAAAAACCACATTCCTGCCCCTCCTGTATGCATTCCTGGCCCCGCGACCCAGCCCCTCACCCCC
>JAAGNO010017903.1:0-16407 GCA_033439905.1 Ceryle rudis
TCTTATTAATGTTTACAAATATCTGAAGGGTGGGTGTCAAGTAGAAGGGGCCATTCTCTCTTCAGTGGTGCCCTGTGGTAGGACGAGAGGTAACGGTAGCAAGGTGAAACACAGGGAGTTCCACCTCAACATGAGGAAAAACTTCTTCACTGTGAGTGTGACAGAGCCCTGGAACAGGCTGCCCAGAGAGGTTGTGGAGTCTCCTTCTCTGAAGACTTTGAAGACCCACCTTGACATGTTCCTGTGTGGCCTGACCTAGGTGTTCCTGCGCTGGCAGGGGGGTTGGACTCAATAATCTCCAGAGGTCCCTTCCAGCCCCTACTATTCTATGATTCTATGACTCTTCTATTGTTCATTAAATACAAGGATCAAGGGGCTTTGGGTGCAGAAGAGCATTTTTTCTTTAGGGTCTTGAAACTCCTGACTCAGACATTCAGAAAACTCAGTTTTCAGTCATAATGCTCTCACAGGTTTCTATTCCATATGGTTCTTTTCAGTATAATTCAGACTAAATGCCAGCAACTTGATCACATTCTCATTACAATTTTTGCTACAAAAACTGACCTCACAGCTGATTTATGGCCATTAGACTTTATAATACAGACTTCACGATTCAAAACTTCAGAGATATTTGACACGGCATATAAATTGTGTAATTTATTTTGCATTAAAACTTAAATAGCTGGCTATGGCATAATACAATGTTCACTCCTGTTATGACATTACTTCTTTTAATTCTACATAATGCAGGGCTAACTGTACAATCCATGCATCCCACCATCCCAAACCAGTCTCTTTTAAATCTCAAAGTCAAATTCTCAGTCGGAAGTAAGAGCTACATAAAAATCCACCCAGTAGAAGAAATAGCCTAGAAGTGAAAAGTTTGTAATTGAGAGAATTCTCACAGGGTATCTCTGTGCATTTGTATGTTTGGCATAGCCCTCCACTGAACCTTACAATAGTATGAAAGATGTAAAGATGCAGAGAATGGATGCTTGATCAAATATCCTTCCAGAATCACGGAGCCAACACAAACCAGTAAGGGTCATACCACTTCTCCCTGTTGACCACAGCAGAAAATGTGTGCTTTAATTTTGCATTTAATGTGTAGTATAGCAACATACTGGATCCAAATAAGTGCGCAGACACTTCTTGCTGTAGAACTAAGGATTTTTAGTTTTTATTTTCCTTTTATGGCATCATAAAAGTTCGCAGTGCCCTCCAATGGGTAATGGGGAGAATGAGTGGTGGGAAAATAGCACTTTATGTATTGTTAGACAAGAAAAATTTATGAAGTCTCCCGTCAATGATGCTGAAAACAGCCACAAGTTAATATGTGTTTCATTGTGCTTTTTGCAGGTGCAAACATGGCCCAAGGCATAGATGCTGTAAACACTATGGAGATAATTGCATCTCATACTGTATTAAAGTAAGTGTGGAAAAAGTTAGATTGACAGACTCTGGCAAGGACAAGGTAAAGTCTTTAGTCAGAAAACACATATACTTAGGAAGTGAGAAAGGAGCCTGTTACTCTTTTTTCTTCTATTGAAAATGTGACAAGCCTGAAAACAGATTTTCTCAGTTTAGGACAGGGTGGTGGTGGGGTTAAAGTTCTCTGGTCTTTCAGATTAGCTGCAGTGAATGAATAACATAAAATGTGTGGGAAAAAATGGGCTAGCAAGCAAGGAACTTGTTTAACTATGTGATGCACTTCACAGCTGAGCCCACTTGTGACTCCACCCAAAATAAAGCACCTGGAATGTGCTGCTTCGGCAGGGCACAGCACGACAGCACACCACACAGATGCAGCTGCGTGGGTCTGGCACGCTGCTGCAGGCGCTGGGCTCACTCCTCCCTTCATTTATTTTAAGGGCTCAGGGTAATGGTGAGGGGTCGCTGTGCTCAGGAAAACTATTTGTGCCTGGTGGCATAATTCATCATAATTCATCCTCCACTATTAATGTGATCAGTGCTTCTTTTTTTTTTTTTTTTTTTTTTTTTTTCCCAGAGGGGTAATATCTAGAGATTTGCTTTGGCTGGCATTGGGTTGGCACAGGTGGTACCACCTGCTATGACTGCTTCAGGAGTTGGTAAGACTCCAGAAGATCCCAATCACTTAATAATTTGTCCATTTTTATATGTGGAGCAGCAAAAACGGATTTGATTATCTTCATATGCTTTTGATATGTATTACTTTCAAAAATAACTTTTTTAAACTAAAATTTTCTGTATGGTAGAAATTCTCTTAGAAGAGCTATGCTTAAATTTAGCGTCAGAAGAGATCAAGTGCAACATTTATTCATGTATATTTATTAACATCATTTTATGTCATATTAACACTTTACACTGCAGTACCTTAGTTTTCCACTGTGTAACATGGATCTAAATTGTGCTGGAGTTGATAGAATTTGAAATGGTGCTTAAGTGTTCAGCTGAATTATGATGAGAATATGCAGTAGAGCATAGTTCAGGATAGTTATGTCACTTTTCTGTTGTAGGTATGATTTATACTTGACAGAACCCAGATTAAAATTACTATTTGCAACCTCTCACCACTATCTCGGTCCACTTAATGTTTAATTGATGGTCTCTTCAAAACATAACGTCTTTGGGGACACATACAGTCCATTTGCTTTGTGCTTGTTCAGTGTCTTGCCCAGTAAGCTTCCTGTTCAGTGCCTCCTGGCCAGCTTTGTCTCCCATCTCCTGAGTGCTCATGTTTGGTCAGCATCCTGTCAGGAGCAAACTTTCCCTGTGCCTTCATTTGAAGAGTAGTTTGTATTTTCCACTTAAATATCAGTGTCTGGCTTTCAGAATCAATGTCCAAGGCTGAAGTGAAGATTATATTCAAAACAAAGACTAAAATTAAGCAGAAGTGATTTTATGGGATGATATGCTGCATTTCCAGTTCTCTGCTGGTCTCCTAGTGTGCATCTTTTTACACAGGTGCTTTGCAGTAACTTCAGTCTCCTGCACTTGTACATTTTGTGACTTAGGCAGATTTTACATTAATTAGCTCTTAACTACTGTTAGTCCAGATTTGACTCCTGAACGTATTTATTAATCTCACACAAAATCCTTGTGTTCCGTGCTGCATGCTCAGCATTCAAATCTGTAAGTACCAATAACACGGTGTTATTTTGTAAGCACAGCTAGAACAAACAAGTAAGGATTTCTATTGCAGTACTCATCATAGAATGGAGGCCTCTTCTCCATGGAAAACTAAAATAATCTGCTAGAAGAATGATTATGTGTGGGAGACTTCATAGGTAAAGAGAGAGGTGATCTGACCATTATGGAATATAAAGAGATTGAAGTGCCTTTTACATAGAGGGGTGACCAAGAATTAGGAGTTAGTCTTGTTCACTTACTCTAGTGGAGTGCCCCAAGTCTGATTCCAGGTTCCGAATTCCTCAGATTACAGTAGACTGTCCCCACACTACTCTCTCTGCCCTTCCCTGGGTGAGTTGGAATATTCAGGAGTGTCTGTCCTCTTCAGCTGTTTATTAATCACCACTTTGTTCACATTTTATATAGCCTCAAAAGGGGATGTGGGAAGAAGAAAACCCAGCTAATAATGGAGCTGAACTAACAATTGACCTGACTAAATAAATCGTAATTAAAAAAATGACATTTGTATAAGGCTGTTCTGTCTTTAAAGAAACCAGTTGTGCATTTGAACTATACTTCATTTTTATGTCAGTCTTATATGGTATTTTAGTATAAATTATTCTTGACTACTAATAATGTAATTAGGAAAATACCACTGAAATGGCAGCCAGATCTTTGAATTTCCTGCCTTTTCTGTGACTTTTATTTTTAATTTGAAGCATGAGTGAAAAATTTTATTTTGATGTATTTGGCTTTTTAAAGATCCAAAATTCTTGTAGCATTTTCAGTTTTCTTTATGGTTGTTCCTGGAGCTGATGAGGAGTGACTGTCAGCTGACGTGTTTTGAGCATGTTTTTGTAATTCCATATCTGTAAGGAAGCTTTCAAATCTGATAATGACCCGATGAGCTGCGTATTGCCAAAATTTCCCCTCTGTGCTATATTTTCCCTTACCCTTGGACATCTCATTTTTCCACTATCATTTCTGCTTTAATTGTCATCGCATTTTCTTTGGCTCCTGTTTCACATTTAAAGTGCACATTAGCTTGTTCACGTAATCCATGATAGCTTTTATGTAGCATTTGGTAAAGACACGCCACCTGATATTTTAAATGCTTTGTGTTTCTAAATGTCTGAAACAAGATACGAGAAGCAGTCAAACAATATTTTTCCTCTTTCGGATTCCACTTGATTACAATGAGGAGACATGAGACAGCAGTAGTAGTCCAGTTGTCCATTTTTTAATGCTGACACCAGTTATCCCTCATAATTTACCTAATGACCAGGATGACCAAAAAGAATATGATATGAATAATATCATATAGAATAATCAGCAACTTGATCTAGTGGGAGGTGCCCCTGCCATTGGCAGGGGGTTGGAACTAGATGATCTTTAAGGTCCCTTCCAACCCTGACAATTCTATGATTCTATGTTATTTTCTGAATAGTGTAGTCTCTATGTTCTGTCTCTTTAAGGAACATGGGCTACTGTATACCCAGAACAAATTTTAAATAACTAATTTATTTTAAATATTTTGACTAAATCCTAATATATTGCAATGGCTTCACTGAGTTTGGTATGTTATTGAACTCCATTTATGTGCACACGTGCTTTTCTGAATTTGGGTTGTAGCTAATATCTTGACTGTATTAATAACTTATTAAAAAATCTGTTTCTCAAAAGGAAAAGTTTCAGTGGGCTGCTGCTTCTGGCTTATTGGAGTCACAACTCAAAATCTCTGTGGAGAAATGGTTCTTAGCAGAGCTTTCTTCTCTCACTTAGGCTTATTACAGTGTCCTGTGTTTCCAGTTGGAATTTAAGTGTTCCCTAATGCACTGTTCCTCACCCCATCAGAATAACCTTTCCTACAGATGGATAAAAATGTCAAGCATACCATACTGATGTTTCTTCTCTTGTTCTGGGCTCTGTTTCTGGGTTTAGGACTTGCTTTTTGTATAATAGTACCTCATATCATAATCATTGGTTTTTTTGTTTTTTTTTTTTTTTTGATGAGAGCTTTATACTTCACACTAGGGCACCTCTCATTTTAGGTGTGAAGATATGTTCATCTTTATTTTGAAATATTAGCTACACAAAAATTAAAAGTGCGTTTGCATCTCTGCCTACTTTTCAGTAGGCCTTTTCATTACACAGTCAGAAAACACTGGGTCATTAGCAGGTGCCAAGCCATCAGGGTCAATTCTGATTCTCATATTTTCTGAAATGTACTTTTTGTGGACTTTTCCCTCCTTTAGCACTTTCTCCAGACATTTGCTTTTTCTACCACGTTAGTTTCCTCTCATATACCCATTTGTGGTTAAAAGCTGAAAATGAAGTCATCAGGATTATTTCAAAGCACAGAATTTTGGAGCAGTAGAGAAATAGAATTTGTCCCTTGAGGCCTTTCAGGTATTCAAAGAAATTAAAGGAGAGTCAATTGTCTAAGATTTTATTGCCTTTGCTATTTTACAGGGGAACTGGGGGGAAGTAAAAAGGCCTTGAGTTTGAAGATGGGGATGCATTTTACATAGTATCTGCAGAGTGGGTTTTGAACTATACAGTGTCAAAACCAAGTACTTATGTAGATGGTTTTGCTTTTCCTTTTTCTGAATTTGTGGTTTCTTGCCACAAAATCTTTCTTTCTTTTCTCTAGGGCTTCATTAGGATGTTCAGCATTGGTTACCTTATCCAGTGTTGCCTTCGGATTCCATCCACCTTCCGGCATCTGTTTACAGAACCGTCCCGTCTACTTTCCCTCTTCTACAACAAGGAAAATTTCCAGCTTGGAGCTTTTCTGGGATCTTTTGTCAGTATATACAAAGTAAGCTTCTAACATACGGCAATGATGAATGCCATGTTTTCTGTTTCACTTTCCAGAATATCACAAAGCTAAAAAGTCTTAATATTACCAATACAGTTTAGTACAGCATGTCACCAGTAAACTCTATAGTATTGCAATAATCAAACCGTAAATAGAAGACTACTCTTCCATTCTAGATGGTTCATTCCATGTGTTTTTTCCTGTCATTTCTGAATAAACCACATGGATTTTGCAACATGATATCAAGATCAGGAGATAGCAAGTACTTTGGAGATGGTCAAATCAGATTTCAAAAAGACTTGCTGTTAAACAAGAATATTTTAGTGCAGACACAAGTAGTGACTGCAGTTGCAGCAGTGCTGCCAGACAGAAGCCATTTGCAGACTTTTTGGGATCAAATATCCAGAATTCTTATTTACACTAAATAGAAGGAGATTGCAGAACATCTGCAGCTGAGGAGACATTGCACTTACTACTTGGAAATCTACCCTTCTACACCATTATAAGATGACAGATTGCTAACTGATACATGTTCCTGCAGCAGTGTTGGAATCAATCAGATTATGTTTGTTTATGTCAAAAGAGAATGTGACAAAGCACATGCCCTAATGGAGAATATATTACATAGTGCAGTGCTGAGGTGGTTTCTGCAATTTTATAGATTTAATCACATACCTAGTTTTTCAACTGCCACTTTATTTGCTCTGCAACATTAAATTTTAAATTTAAATTGCAAAAGCTGAAATTATTTTGATGTCTTTTAAAAGATCAAATTGCAAACTGTAATTTAGTTCTATAGATACTCATTTTGTGAGGGTGACATACTCTGACCATTACAGTTTATTAAGTATATACTTGGCACTGATGAGGCTGCATTTCAAACAGTGGGTGCAGTTTTGGTTTCCTGTCACAGTTTATGGTCAGGGCAGCCCCTTAGACCTGTAAGAGACACTGTCTGTTAAGTCCCCTCCCTCCCCAAAGAGGAAGAGAAAGGGAATAACAGAGAGAGCCTTAGTGATTAGAAAAGGAAACCAGTATCGAACCCAACCCGCCCTGATGGCAATTACATCATCATCACCACTGATGCTGTGGAGCAGGCACTGGGGAAGTCCCAGACTGAGCCCAGCAGCAGATGGGAGCTGTGTTCAGGAGCTGGATTCTGGTACTGGATTCAGGAACACACAGATCAGGATCGAAGGCAGAATGGACAGAGTCCTCCTTGGATGCCAGCCATTGAAAAATAGAGGAAGAAGCCAGAAGAAACACCTGACTCTTGTGCTCCCTCAGCTTTATACCGAATATGACGTATATGGGATGGGATACCTCATTGGTCAGTTTGGGGTCACCTGCCCTGTCCGCTCCTCCCTGCAGGTGCAGCCTTTCACTTTCTTCACCCCGCAATGTGGCACACAAGATCCAGCAGTGGCCTTGGTCTGCACACCAACCCTTGGTTCTAACTCTAAACATGGGGTGTTATCACTGCTGTCAGCAGACACTGCCTGTGAAAACAGGCTGCTGACCTCAGCCAGTGCAGTTAGTTAGAAGAACTGAGCTGAAAAGTAAAATCTGAACAGAATTAGTTCTGTTCTCACTCAAACCAGGACAATACTCAAGGCATGGCCTCACCAGTGCTGAGTACAGGGGGACAATCACCTCCTTACTTCTGCTGCTCACACTAATTCTAATACAAGCCAGGATGCTATTGGCTTTCTTGGCTACCTGGGCACACTGCTGGCTCATATTCAGTGGGCTGTCATATTGTCATAACGTTCTTTTGGTCCTGAGTTGGGCCTTACTAAAAATTTAGAGACGAAGTATGGATTTCCAGAACAGTTGAAAATACAATGCAGAGGATGTGTCAGATGTGGAACAACCTGGATCATTTGGTAACCTGCAGTCATCAAAATGAAATATATTTTAGTGCAGCCTAAGCCACATTTACTTACAACCATTCTGGCCTGAGCAGCTGTGTATTGTTGTCTGTGTCAACAAACAGGTTATTATGCATTTCACTGTGTCTTTTAATCATATACAGTTCTAATTTTTCGATCAATATGTTTTCTGGTTCCAGAAGTTATTGGGTGTTTGGAAAAATCTCAAGGTGATTGGTGTGCAGTTGAAAACAGACTTTATCATGGGAAAGCATCTACAGCAAATGAAGATGATGTGAATTCAATATTAGCTTTGGAGGTAGATTGGTATTCAAGTTAGATTGAACTGCTTTGATTTTGAAAGAAATGGTAGCTGTAAACTGTTGATTAAAACACTGAGATATTTCAGGTATGGTGGATTACGGGTATTACCTCACTACAGTTTTAATTCAGACTGTGTGCTATATTACTAGCTTCAAGAGGAATATCGCTGGTCTACACATTATGAAAGAGAAGGAACTTGGGGCTAATCCTGCTCTCTGTTCACCTACAGGGTACTAGTTGCTTCCTGCGCTGGGTACGAAACCTAGATGATGAGCTTCATGCACTTGTAGCTGGTGAGTCCATAACAAGAAGTTTATATTGCCTCTGCAAATATTTCTCTTGCCCGTCCTCCCATTCCCTTTTCAGACTTCTATGATGAAAATAGGACTGTGTACATTTAGGCTGTATCAGAAGTGACAGTAGTGTTTGAAGTAGCTTCAAATAAGAGTTGCAATTAAAATTGTAAGGCAAATTCAATCAAATGTTGTGGTTTTTATTGTCAGCTTTAAGGACATTATGTTATTATATGCACAGATCTGAACTTGTCCTTTATTTTCCAGCTTAGATGTTAAGTTCAAATACTGACCTTCCATATGGGACAGAATACACTTTGGGCTTCACTGCATGCAAAGAAGGGCCCTTCTGCCATGAAATTTATGTGTTGCAGGCTCTTCCCTGCTGACTATACAAATATCACATATTGGAACCTCAGAGGTCTTTCTTCCTTATGGGATGAGATGGGGAATTTTATGCTGTGCTCCTGAGCACTGAACTACAGAATTACTTCAGGGTTTCAATCTCCCTTTTTTTTTTTAATGACATAAACCATATTTTGATGGGCAGCCCAGGAACACCACAGAACTTTGTTGTAGCAACAGAAAACATAATCTTATGCAATGTCTGTTGAGCTGACTTAGTGCAACAGCAGCAGTAAATCACAATCTTCCTAATACTTTTGTTTTCTAATTGTTACAGGATGTCTAGCAGGAATTTCTATGATGTTTTACAAAAGTACTACAATCTCTATGTATCTGGTGTCCAAATTAGTAGAGGTAAGGTATTATCCCCATAACACAGTTCTTCATTTCATATAATTTTTCAAGGCAGAAAAGGAAAATTATCTTCACAGGCTTTGTCAGACAGTTCCTCTGTAATACAAAGTTGTGCAGCAGTGGTGTGTTTCAATACGTGTGTTCCAAGAGGCAGTGCCATTCTGTGGTCTCATTTCTTATTTTCTTTTCTGTAGCTCATTTTAAAAGTCCTTTATCCACCCGTTTCCATGTGTATTTCCATGAATTTTTTAAATCTGATAGCCCTTTGCTTTGTAGCTTTTGCGGATTTTTGAAATCTGAAAGTTCCAAGAATGTCTGTTTTGCCAGTAACATAAATCAAAACTAGTCCTTAATTGCAGATTTATTGCCAAAAGCTACAGCTTAACTTCCTGCCTTTGTTCTCTAATTTTGGCATTCAGCAATCTAAGATAACTCAAAATAGCTTAGATTTTAGTCTATAGCTGGACTTGTTTGTCAGTATACTTCAACTGATTGAATTTCCAGCTTTCCAATGAACTTCATTCTAATTACTATTTTTCAGGCATTTTTTCTATGAACTTGCTAATATTAGGAGCTTGGGGAAAAAAATAAAAAATTACAGAGTTTTGGTATGTTGATTATACTTTGCTAACCAGCTTTTGACTTCTTACTGCGATTTTTCCATAAAATCAGGACTTAGTCATGGTTGTTTCCCCAGCGGCACCACTGGAATAAGTTGAGAGTGTTCTCTTTATTATGCACCACCCCTGAATCACAAAGCTTCCTCCTGCAGACCTTGAGGGCCTTGTCCCCTGGTGATATTTACCCACCTCCATTACCAGAGCAGAATTAATTTCAAAGAATATAAAAAAGAAGGAACTTTTTTTTAAAGCATAAAATTAAACTTAAAAAGATAAGATATGCTCCCTTTATTCTTGTAATCTTAGATCAAGCTCTGAAGGTAGTTCACATATTGGTTATATAAAAGCAGATCTGAATCACCCGTACTGACTTAGAACACTAGTTGTAAAAAACCCAATATTATTTCATATTGCTGATGGCTTTCTCTGGACTTTGAGACATTGTGGCTGCAGTGCAATAAGAAAAGTGCTGTGTGTTCCTTTCTTTTTTTTTATTTTTTTTTATAACTACTTTTATCATCTTACGCAAGCCAAGGGTAACTGACCAAAGAGGCGTGTGCTGCTTTGGAAGGTCAAGCTGTGCTCAGGAAAATAAACTTTACATGTTTTCTCAGAAAGGAAAGTATGTGATTTCAAGCTGTTTAAGAATGGTGAATATTCACTTTGTTGGAATAGTTACTGCATTGTTCTTTTACTTTTTTAAAATGAAGAGTTTAACATATCAAACCTTCCCTTTTTTATCTTGAAGATCTACACTACCCTTTTAACACCCAAGCTGTTGCTGGTCCTGTTCTATACATTAGTAGCCTCTTATTCTATTGATCTTATAACTTGTCAATGTCACATATATTGATATGTACAAAAAGCATATGAGCGTAGGTTAGTAATGTTGACGTGTTACTTTGAAAAGGTAAAATAAATAAAAAGTAAAAAGCTACTTTGTTTATTTTGTTTTGTTCAGCATTTCTTGTTTATTTATATAGACTCTATACTTCAAAGGAATTGAAGCAGGGAAGGTTCCCTATTTTCCTCATGCAGACAGCATCATCTATGCCATTTCTACATCGA
Source organism: Ceryle rudis (assembly GCA_033439905.1). NCBI lineage: Eukaryota > Metazoa > Chordata > Aves > Coraciiformes > Cerylidae > Ceryle > Ceryle rudis. Next base: position 10,868 of record JAAGNO010017903.1, read on the forward strand.
TATGCTTTCAGGCAGTAAGTATATTGTCTTCTATCAGAACATGAAGTTCTTTTAGCTTAAGCCAAATGCTGAATGAAAGGAGGAGCACAGGGATACAGTGATTCAGAAAAGATGGTGTGGTGTAGTGATTCCAGCAAGATGCTATGAACTGGGGCTTCTGCATCCTGCTTTTGAATGTCACAGTGGGAAGATAATTTCTAGGACTCAAATATTTTTCTCATATGCTTATAGCTGAATACATTACACAAAACTTTGAATTCTTTGGAAGGAATCTGAAAATGTGTTGTGCAAGAAGGTCAACATAAATGTATGTGCTTTCATAAGCATATGAACAGACTGTTTCTCAAAGAATATGCTGTAAAAATTATGATTCTTAATCAACTAGAAGTTTTCACTTTCAGTTGTCTTGAATTAAAGTTGCCTATTTGAAAAAATCTGAAAAGATTAGTAAGAAAAACTGAAGTTTTATATTTGAAACAAACTGTAGTTTATCTTTTGCACTTTACCAGTCAATTTCTTGTCTTTGCCCTCAGTCCTTTCATCGGCTGCATCAGCTCCTTTTTAGTGGTACCCAAATTCCTCTACATCTCTCTACATTTCTAAACCTTCTTCTGAAATATCCCACTGAATGTTTTCTGGACCTCTCTAACTATATGTATTTTTTTGTACCCCTCAATAACAAGAATATAAAATGACCCTAAAGCAGTCTTCTGCTGTCTTGTGCTTAACAAGACCGTTCCACTCCTCCTACTCATTGCTCCCATATGTTTGGGAATATGTCTCATTCTAGTGTCAAAGTGAAATGTTATTTTAGTGCTTGGGATGTGCCTGAAAGTCTGCAGCACTGAAATCTCCAGAATACTGTTGGCAAGGACTATCTTATGAGGAATAACAGAAACAAAGTTAATACTAGAAGAAAGGATTTTTTTCATTACTTAATAATTATTTGGAAAAGGAGACCAAGACTGGAAATAAATTACTAGGTTTAGGAGGGAGGGAAGAGGGGGAAATTAGCAAAGGGATCTGTGCTGAGATTTTTGTTACTCACTCTATTCATAAATGACCTGGAGAAGTAATGGAATAGAGAGAATACAAGGATTTTGCTTATATAACATTATTTAAGATACGTAACATGAAATAGAAAGATGACTGACTACAAGAAATGGTAGATCACAAAGTGCAGAGTGAGCAGGGGATAAATAGGAAGTGAATTTGGCATCCACAAATGAAAAATCGTGTACATAGGAATAATAAGGATTATCGCTGCTTTCTCTGCAATGAGATCTTGGTTAATTGCTACCACTTGTGAAAGATATTCTTCTGGGAATATCAATCTGTGCTGGTGATGGTCATATAGAGGATCCAATTGAGCTGTGAGTGGTTTGTGTACTGACAGCACTGGCTGGACTCTGGCAGGTGATCACAGCTGCTTTGATCCATGAATCATGAGATGATTTTCAAAAAATATTTCCATAACTAGCCCTTCACTGGTTTCGGCAACATAATGTAGCAGATGAAGCTTTTGCCTGATGCTGTTCAGCTGACTCTGACAGAATGGTTTCCTTACAGGCTGTCATGGAAGTTCAGAACCTAAGGCCGTCCTACTGGAAATTTCTTTTACGATTAACAAAGGGCAGGTATGTAATCAGGGTATGCTACGGCTTGTCTAAACAACATCGTTGGTCACGTTCAACTTCTGATGCCATTTCCTGTCAACAGCAGAACCATAGGAGTACTTATGGACTAATTTCCTGCATATTTACTTTGCTTTTCAAATGATTTCCAGTCCACCTGAAGTTCTTTGCTGCTGAAGCAACACTGCTAGGTTTAGCCTAATGACAGGAGCTGACTTTAATCTAGTTGACTAGCAGATGAGTATTTTACTTGAAAGCATTTTATCTTTAGTTCACTTGGAGGGCAGAATGCTTTCAGATTTCAGTGGAACATGAAGAAACTAGTAAACAGCTATACAAGTTGAAGAAATCACTTAGTGTGATTCACAGCATGGCATTACTACATGTCTTAAACACATTACTAGGAAAGTAAAAGTATTTCCTAAGAACTTTAGAAGGTTCAGTAGTTTTTTTTATAGGACATCTCTTCAGTTGGGAAAGGAATTTTTTTTTTCTTGGAAAACTAATGAAAAATTTTCTCTGATTATAACCATAAATTTACACTGTAATATCTTGTTGGGTATTTTTTTCTCTTATTTGTTGCCAGGATATAAAATGCTTACCTTTTAAAACAGATTTTGCTGCAATTGATTTATAAAAATGCAATTTAGTGAAGTGTAGACTACTGTAGCGATGTAGAGTTTGGCAGAAACAAGGCATCCAAATCTTAATGTAGATCAGTTTATGAATGAGATTATAAAAGGTGAGGTTTGTCATGACAGTTTGCTCTCCAGGCTATAAAAATAGAAATGAAATCACAGGCCAGTCCCTGGGGCGTGTTGAACCTACACTCCCCATGGCACAGTACTCTCTCAGCTGGACATGAGGTGACCAAACACATTGTTAGGCACAGGGGGAAGCTTTCCTTGGGATACCTGAAGGCAGTCTGCAGGCAATTGCTGAGGCTGTACGAACATGATACAGGTGATGATGTCAGTGCAGATGTCCAATTTTTGCTGCATTTTTCCCTCTTCTGCTAGTCCTGAGATTGCTTTAACTGAAAGAGAGGAGAGAAAAGAAATTATATTCTCCTCATTTATCTGAAGTAAGTCTCTGTAATAGTAATTTTGACACTGTCTTCATAGTGGCAGATTCTTTTGATGTTTCCTAGGTCTTTCACTCAACAATTTCAAAGGCTAAAGAGTTGGAAATAGATTGTAACACCCATAAAATTGTTATCACATTTGGAGAGGCATGACGACAGTTTATGAGGCTGGGTGAGAAAGAGTAGTAGTATATTTGGGTTTGACTTTTTTTCGTGAAGTGAAAAGTAGAAGAGGACTCTCTCCTTTCCCTTTTTCTCCAAGTTGTGTTATATAAAGTATATCTACATAAAGCACTATTAATCAGATTTGTCAGGTTTTAGTTTGTCTTTTTTTAATCTTTATTGCCCAAGACTAAAACTTGTGGTCTCTAAACAGTGCAGGCTGTAGCCTGTATTTCAAAGATCTAGATAGTCTTTCATATATTGAAATACTAATTTTATTTAAAATAAAACTAATCATTTTGTAAAAATATAATATTTTTCAATATTTTTTTTCCAAAAGTAAATAGATAATCCACTCACTCCCTCACATCTCTTCTTTTGCAGGTTTGCTCTCATGAACAGGAAAGTTTTAGATGTATTTGGTACTGAAGCATCTAAGAACTTCAAGGATTTCACACCTAAGCTTGACCCAAGATACACAGTGGTACCACCAGAGCTGCCCCTGGAACTCTCTTGAAAACAACAGTATATTGTCATTGAATGTGATCAGCGTTTTGTCCTGAAAAGTTAATTAACTTAACAGTCATATATATGGAGGAGGCCTTGGGCTCCACTTCAGTATTATTTCAATGAGAAATGCTTTTTACCAATCAAAAATACTGAAGCTTTGCAGGAAGATGTGGCTTAGTGATTAAGCCCTTTTCGTACACAGAAAATATTTCTGGATTACTGTAGTTGGTTGACAGTATGGTAGATTGCTGAATGAATTAAACAAATGAGTAATATATTTAGAGAAGTAAAATGTAAACATACATAATAATATCAAGAATGCTGTAGTTCATACCAGTAGAATATTTCTTGGTAAAACTAAAAGTAATTCTTAATTTACAAAGGAAGACAAGTGGTATAGTTTAGGTCCAGAATTTTACCTGGTGTTAAAACTATTGTAGTCGGGTGAAAATGCCTCCTTGGTTTTTTTAAAGTGCATCACTAATTTATCTCAGAAGAGCCACTGCCCACTCATTATTTAAATTTACAATGGTTTTACACAGCTATGGTTGCAAAATAAGGCATTCCTTAGGAAAAGAAAATGCGTATTAATTCAGAAATCACATTCCAGGGCTGTAAATCCCACTGACAATACGGATAACAGACAAGGCAAATAAGGTGGCAGTACCAGTGACTCTGGCGCCGTGAGGAGCCGCGGGGTGTGGTGGTCAGTATCTGCCAAGTGGAAAATGACAAAACCAGCAGAGGAAGGAATGAAATGTTCCAGCCTCTGAGATGGTGCTGGAAACAGCAGACAGTTACAAAAATAAAAAAGCCAAGAACAAAACAATAACAACAACAACAAAAAAAATCCCCCAAAATATACTAAAATTAAATGCTTATTTTTAAAGGGCTTGACATTGTCACTTTAGATGGCATGGGGTTGTTTGTCAGGCTGCAATGCCAGCCAACATTTCCAGCGTCCTTTAAAAGAGAAGCGACCCCTGAGGTTAGACTGCTAAAAAAGAACAATTTTGATGATGATATTAATAGTATTTTTTTTCCTTGCACTCGGTGAAGAGTGATTTTTCCATCAGTCTGTCAGACAGCCATGACTGGGACAGTTACATTCAATTTAATGTGGTACTCAAGGCAAATAACTATACAAATTCCATCTCATTTTTACCCTGCATATTTGTGCAGATAATAGTTTGTTATCTAAAGTGAGACCTTGACATGCTAATGGCTTGCTTTTTATTTTTTGCTTTTGGGGGGCTTTTCTTTGTTAGAATCCATTCAGGTGATGCTGAATGGTGTTCATTACCCTAGGATTTAATGAAAAGATGAACTATATTCACATTCAACTGAAAAGAGGTGAAGTAAGCCAGGGAATGGAAATTGCAGTAAGTTGCATGTATTTTACAAAGAAAAGAGAAAAATAAATTAGTGTTTTGTTGGAAGTCTTTGTCAAGTAATATGAATTGGATTAATTAATAGAATCTTTGTCTTGTAACACTGTAATCCTACCCCAACTTTAAGCATATTTTAATTCCCTTTAGTTCAATTTCTTATTGCAGAATATGCAGCAATTTTTATCAGATTTACAGAGATGTCATGAAAATTGTACCGTTCTGTGCACAAAATCTGCTTCTTCATCAGCTACTGTAACAGGGATGCCTTATCCCTGTTACTAAAGGTGCTTCATCCTGTAAAGCAGCAGTCATCCGAGTTAGTGTGAATAAAGTTCTGCAAGCTAGTTTGTATGCAATATTTTATTGCTTGAAATATTGTACTAGAATTCCTCAAAAGGAAAAAGTTAAATCAACAAGAACTTAAAAAGGATTGTAATAGGTTTGTAGCGTTTTTTTTCCACTGGAATATGGTCTAAATTACTTGACCTTGTAAAGTCTGAGAAGTTATATATTTTAGGTAATATCTTAGAACTCACACACTATATCTTGAATACTTTCTAATGTAACTATATACCATTCTCAAACTTCAAGATATTTTATAGATGGATTAATTTTCTTCACTGGAATGACAATTGTGATTGTTTCTCTGTTTGAGGTTAAAGAAACCCAAGTACTCCATCTCAGCAGCTGAACAACAGTTTTGTCTATATTCTCTTGCTTCCAAAATTCACAGTTCTTGTTTCAAGTTATTTTCATGTA
>JAAGNO010017903.1:16414-27928 GCA_033439905.1 Ceryle rudis
GTTTGGCTACCCAATTTTTAAATTATTTTTATTCAAATCAATTATATGTAAGAGAAAAGAAAAAATTCTAATGTTTTTTTCCCAATAATAAACAGTTGCTGCTTGAAAAAAATGACTTTTTGTCTATGTTGTCGTTCATAAGCCACCTGGAGTCATCAGTGAAGTAACAGTGACAAAGGAACACCAGGAGTGTGACTGAGCATTGCAATTGTACATATTTGTTACAAAATAAAGCCCTAACACTGTGTAAGGGAAGAGGTCATCCCAGAGCAGTTCAACTGACAACTTCAGCTCTGCACTTCCACGGGTAATTGCACAATACGGGTTGACGTTATTTAATGTTTCTTTTTTAAACAGGGAAAGCCACATAAGGCAGTGAAAAGCTGCATGCCTCCAGCTCTGCCTGCCACGTGGATGGGTGGTTGGGCCTCATGTGACTGAAATGGCAGCATTTCCTACCACCTGATGTGGCATGGCTGTTTATTTTCTTGATCATATGACAGGTATCTGTTTGATCACATAAGACTTCTTTCAAAAGAAGTTGATTTTGTAAAGAGGAATGAATACAGGGGAGACTCGGAGGAGATGGTGGGAAGCGGTGGGCCAGCCTGAAATACCAGAGTTCCTTCAGGTAGAGGTTTGGGTGTCCTTAGTGAGACTGTGCTTGGCTCTGTGCAAGCATCTCAGAAGGGTGTACCAAAAGCAGCTGCATCACCCGTGGTCCCAGTAATCAAGAGCAAATACGCCTGTGGCAGGCAATTATTTCCCCTTTCCTTGAGGTTGTTTGCCTGCACCAAGAGTTCATTGCTAACCCTACCAGTTTTGCCACCCCGCCCTTCCTCTGCATCTTGTGCTCTGTGGTTGTTGTCCACACCTTGCACCCAGAGCCCCAGTTGCACCGTCATACTGCAGCCCTTTGTATCAGTTCCTCACCCATCTCAGTCCTTCATCCCTCCCTCACCTCTACCCAGCCCAGTTTCAGCTGTCCCCTGTCTTCCCTTCAGTCTTACAAGCCCCACTGCAGCCCTTGGGTGTCTCCTTTTTGCTTCTCCTCCAGAACTGCTCGTTCATTGGGCATCCAGGGGAGTGATGCTCCTGCCTGAGGAAGGTAGTTGAAGGTTTTTGTCATTTTTTTATGGTGGGTACTTATTAATATCCTGTGCCTGCCATCTTTCAGCTGATTTTCAGGCTGTATGAGATTGGTCCTGTTGGAGGTTATTATCACTTATTATCACTTTATTCCCTGTCCTTGTTGGAGGTTATGATGAAGGTGTTGATATCTGCCACTGAGATCCACTAAAGGAAAGGACATTTTATTTTTTTTTAACGACTTTAGATTTAGCACAAGGCTGAGATTAGTGAAGATTTGTTGGGTTCATGTTTGATAGATGCTTCCACCAGGGAGCATATGAAAGACATTTTGAACTTTCAGGGAGCTACTAATAAAAGCAATGAGTGCCTACAATGACACATTTTTATTTTTTATAGATAATGCCATTTCAATTCAAGAGGAAGATGAGTAAAACTTCAGAACTTCAGTGTAGATGGAGTGATTTCACTGCTGAAGGTAAAAGCTTGAGCTTCCTAGTATTGTCTCACACCTGGGGCTCCAGAAGAAATTCAGCAGCTCTGCCTTCTGCAGATAACATCTCTAGGCAAGGCTGTTCGGAGAAAATATACGTTTCTGGTATGTAGTCAAGAAGCTCTACACGCAAAGAGAATTAAGATGCTTTCCATAATATGGAAAACCTGTTCTCCAAGTAGCTTCCTACATGTCTCATAGCAAACCTGTGATCCTTTTACCCCAGCTGTATTGGATGGGACATTTCCGAGAACTGCCAGTAAGGCTCAAAAATAATTTTCAGAAAACTTGTTGAGTTGTTCCCCTTACTTTGCAAAATGCTTTTGGGATGTGGGAAGGTGTTCATTCCAGATGCTTGGTGACATCCAGACAGAGGTCTGCTGTGGTCTGAATCAGCCCTGTGCTTGGTGAGTTAAAAATGCTGAACAGCTTGTGTGAAAATGCTTCAATTTCCAACACTGACAGAGGTAAATATTTCTGGAGAAGAGGTTCTGGAGCAGGTGTGCACTGACGAGGCACAAGAAGACAAATCAGTCAAATCAGTGATGCTTAAACTGAGCTTTTACTTCATTTAGGATGTGGTTTTTTCACAGCTTCTTTTAACATGAAGTGGAGACAGGGCTCAGGCTCTTTACATCAACATCAGGTTTATGAATCCTTGCTATGATGCAGAAGAAACTTAGGACTAGGGACAGGGCGGTATGTAGCAAAATGTATTTGAGGCCAGCAAAGTCATTTTGGTGGCCAGAGCCTTATGCCTAAATACTAGTCTGATGTTTCCATTGCCAGATGTTTCTAAGCAGTGAGCCCTTCACCGAGGAGACTGGTATTTCCCTTGCTTCAACTCGTGTTCTGCACCCAGATAAATCCTGCACTGGAGGGCACTCGCAGGTGACTCAATTCGGGGCAGGGGGGGAGGTGCCTCACTTCCACACATCTCATCCTTGTACAAACCAAATACTTCCACTGCTTTGATACAATGGAAGAATTTGACACTTCCCCTTAAGCTACACAGTTTCATGTGTTTTCTTACTATTTAGTAGGAGATCCTGTAGATACATTTACAGTAAAATTTGAGTCAAGGATATTTTTTTCCCCATAAGGAGACTAAAATTGCCCTTATGGATGTACTGGCAAAATCACCTAGCGCTCCCCCTGCCTTTGGCCACACTGAAATGGGATCGCTTCACTCAGGACAAGGCATCCACCTTTTGCAGATGATGGATTAATGTTTTTCCTTCTCCATCAAAGACGATGTTCATTTTACCAACAGGCTCCTTTGAACGTGGCATGCAGAAACGTGAATTAGAGCCCACTTTGATCTTACAGACTTTTTTTTTTCCTGGCGCAGGCCATCAAGTTTTCCGCTTGCTAATTAAAACAGAGAGTGGTCAGAAGAATTTTAGATATTAATGCCAAGGCTTTATCCAGGGTGGAAGAAGCTGGTTGAAAATCCAGGAGGATGATTAATCTTCTCACGCTGGTGAAATCCAATCGATGTTTTTTTCCCCTCAGCTGCCACAACGGAGACATAAAAAAAAAGCTGCTGTGGCTGTCAGAGCAGGAGCTGCCAGGACTGTTCCCAGGACTGCTTGAAGATTACAGAAGGTTTGATCACACAGAGTCCAGGACAAAAGCAAGTCTTTTTTCTGTGTCTTCCTATTATTTTATAGTGAAGAACAGCTTTGCCATTGCATGCAGTAAAAGATTGCAAGAAGGAGCAGATTGGGCTGGGGTGAACAGACCCGGTGTGTGAGAATCGCCCATTAAAACTCTGCTGCTTGCACCCTTTTTATACAAACATAAAAAGAGTCCTGAACAACCCAGAAGTGTCGTTTTGCTCATTGTTTATTTGCTGAAAAAAAAAAAAAAAATTCAAACATTTCCAGCTCAGGTCAATTGTGATTATTTTCACAAGCCAATTAAGTGTCTCAAACCATCTTGCACTGAGGTGCTCTCACATCTCCTTGGTCACAAAAAATAATATCCCGTAAACAATTTGAAAACAAGGCAGAGAGTGACCCCTCATTCACTCATGACATCTTCTGGGTGGTACCTGTAGCCCAGTGGGAGAAGACAGCTCTCGGCTGACTGCACTGGCTCTGCAGTGGCAAGGTCTGGCCTCTTCTACACAGGCCCCAGTCAGCAGGATTGATGGAATACCATCAGCCCACTGCACCTCTGCAGGCACCAGAGGCACCAGCTTTTGTCTTTGGGAAGGGATGTCAGTAAACTTTACTATTTCTCATCAACTTGGTTAGGTATCCACTAGGTGGGGTTCCCCCACTTCTAGAAGGTGCTCTGGCTGATGCCTGCAGCACTCCTGGCTTATGGGGTCACGGAAGGAAACGAGGTGAATTTCTATCAGCCCTATCTCTGCTAGTGCCTCCCAAAAGGTGGTCCTGTCCTTGCACTTTTACCTGTTCCCTCCATATGTTTGTTACCCGGTGCTTTGTATCATCCCCACTGGGCTGGGAATATTATTTTCCCAGGGGTAAAAGAAGCTCCAGATGTCCTGTCCAGGGGTATTTTATGGGAGTGCACTAGTCCTCTGTGATCAAGGCCTTCTGGCTGCAGCCCCAAATTTATTTTTGAAGTGATTTTCCCCACTATCAGCCAAGGTGAGTCTATTGTCAGGGTGGCTTGGATGAGACTTTGCTTGGTCACATTCAGAAGGAGCCTATGAAGCTCTGTCACAGCTACTGTTGGGTCTGCCAACCCGAATGTTTTGCAGTGGCTTATCAAATTTTGGCTTGATTGTATCTTTGAAGGCACATGGCCTTGGTTTCCCAGCCAACATAACAGGGGTGATGCAGAAATCCAGTTGTTTTTTTAAAATGGTTTATCCAAATCCTCTGCAGCATAACATTGACAGCAAGTTGTCCTGGAGATCAACCTATTGAGTCAGGTGGGTTAGTCCCTCAGCGGAAACATTCAGTCAAGTGTAAGCTCTGGTCCTGCTGTTGTTCCCAAAAGCAAAGCAGTGTTGCTCATGCAGGGGATAACAGAGAAGTGAAAAAGATGGTATGTGACTTGATAACTTTGCTTCATGTTTGCAGGCTTACAAGGAGCAAAAGTCATCAACATTCATACATGTTTTTCTGGATGGGACCAGCAGCAGAACACCTTCCATCTGCCCACTCACAGCCTGCTGAAACCAGGGCAGGAAATGAGCAGCCCGCAAGAACAAACTCCAGATCATTAAGCCCAAGGCCACTCACCACTGCGGGCTTTCTCTGACATTTGGGAGTCTGATTCTCAAGAAGCTAGTGGAGTCAACCAAGGACTGGGCTGATTAGATCAGTCCTGGTGAACTGGACTGTGTCAGACTCGCTGCTGCTGAGACATGCCTGATGGCCTCTTGCAATTTGCAACACGTAGAACAAAGCCTCTCTGATGAAAAACCTCCCCCTTTGATAGTGCTTTTCACATGTTGGCCAGCCTGGAAACTTGCCTCTGTTCAGTCTCTGATGATCAGCTGCTTTCTGAGCACAACTTTGGGCTTCATGGTCTCTGCTTTGTAGCTCTGGGTAATAGAGGAGGCTTCAAAACCAGCATTTGCAGTGCTCCTGCAGGAAGCCATATACTGAAGTCTTGCTCACCCAGCTGGAGTTTCTGCTCACCTGTCTGTCTGTCTCTCCCCCTTCACCCTCACCATTCTCATTCAACCCCACAGTAACCTATAGCAGCCGAAGAGTATCTTCATCCCTGCTCCAGAGCATCATTCAGATGATGAATCATTCAGAGCATGAAATCCAGAGGGTTCATTGGGCGAGCTCACCCTTTTTGCTCAGCTGGGAACAGCAGCAGTGGCGCTGCCTTTCTCAGCCAAGGATGTGTTTGACCATAATGCTGGCTTTGATCGCTACATAGACAGGGATGCTGGACAGGAATTACTGCGTGCTCCAGCAATCATAATACCACTCAGCATGGGATTAATTTTTGATTCCATGAATTACTTTGAAATAATTTTGCTTTATTAAGTTGGGGTGGGAGGAGAGTATTCTCACAGAGATGAGAATGAGTCCAAATAAAACAACATGTGTAGCAATGCAAAGTAATTTTCCTGATAGCCTAGGGGGGTTGGGGCCAGATTTTCAGTCTTTAACGCAGCTCAGATCCTTACATCAAAACTTTCCTTTGAGCTCTTTATCCTTAAAATTTTTCTGTGCTATAAGAGTGAGCTTTTGCTTACTGTGTTGGGAAATGTTGCCCAAGACGTGACAATTCAAGAACTTTATGTCATCACATAGAAGAAAGGTCTCCCTGCAATCCTGTCCTCTCTCTCCTGCAGGTGAGAGCATGGATTAGATTCCCAGAGGTTTCAGGAGTCTCATTCTCATGTTTGGTGCTTCAGCCTCAAATCACATTTCTAAATATCTATCCCAGCTGCTGTTTAACTTACTATTTGTGTACTATTTTCAGATGTGAACATCACTAAGGACCTTCTGTGCAAAGGTTTCTCCTGCACAGATGTCCTTAGCTGTGCTAAGCAGTCTCCTGTCTCCCACATGTCCGTGGGGATGAGGGTGTCCCTCTGACAAGGCCAGGTCTCTGAGGCACCCATAAAGCTGTCCAGAGGGATAGAGGTCTGGCCCATGCAAACTCCTGGACATGTCCCAGGACCTGCTAGCTGTGTGTTGGTTGGTCCTGGCCAATGTATGCCAAGGAGCTTGCTAACAAATTAGCTCCCAGTGCCTGCTTGTTCCTGGCCCAGCAATGTCCCCTGGCATGCTTCAGTTTATGGGTACGGCTGCAGCACTGATGCATGGGGAGGGACAGGGCTTCCTGCAGCCCCCAGCACTGCCACAGGACTTGTACTGAGCTTGCTGCAGAGAAGAAAGCAGTGAGAAGGGCTCAGCAGAGAGGCATGGCCACCTTAGCCAGTGGATCTGCAAAGATTTTGTTGTGATTTAGAAGGTTAAGTCCTGATGGGACCTGTCAAGGCAAGGGTTTGTCCCTTTGTTTTCACAGGAAATTTCTGAATCCCAGCCATCACTTATTGCTGTTTCAAGGGAGGAAAGTGAGTCATGGAGTTTCCTATTGGCCTGAGGAGATATGCAGAGAAATTACTTGCTAGGGACTTTGCCCAGACAGCCAAGCGCCTGGCAGCAAGAGAGAAATTGGGCAAAGAGCTCCCACATTCATTAACATGGCTGCAAATTAATTGCCTGGACCGGTAACAGACATAAACATGTTTCCCTTGTGGGCAATCATTCTAGGAGGTAGCAGTGCTGCTTTGTAAAGGGCCAGGATTAGACAGTGCAATATGGATTTTATAGCTCTAACCTCCATAATTTACTATGTGTACAGAGCAGTGGAGGAAACCGGATGTGTGCAGAGCAAAGGTGGATGTGCCCATTTCCTCCCGCTCACCCCTGAGTCTGCTTTCTGGAAATCACTGTGAATTCACTGGGAATTTCACAAGCTCATGTCTTTTCCCAACAGAGCGGTGTTAACCACAGTCCCTGCTGCACACAGGCTGCGGGGAACAGCAGCCAATGTGTCCCAGGCAGGGCCACCCACAGGGGCTGCTGCGGTGGGTGTCCTGAGGCAGGAGATGCACCTCTGCCCTCCCTCCTTGGCCAGAGAAGGCCTTCCTAGAGGAGGTAACGAGGGTGCCTCCAGCAGCACAGAAGGAGCACTTTCATTTCCCGCAGGGGTAACTTCAGACTGTGAAGAGGATGTATGGCAGTGGCCAGCCACTCAGGTCTGGTGGTATTTTGACTTCCAAGTAGCTCTTTCTGCTCTTGTCAACATCCTTTCACTGCTTCTTCTTTAAACATAAATATTTTTTTTTTTTATCTTTAAGCTCAGGAAATGAAGGAGGAATACAAGTCACTACCATGTAAGGGAAAACTGCTTCTTCCAACATACATAAGATTTCCAAAAAGCTGATGATGAGCTGTGTGGGCCTATGTTAAACTCCACGGGGAAGACAGTACATTTTGTTCTAACAAAACCAGGAGGCAATAAAAATCCTGTAGCCTGGTTAGAAGCAAGGACTCAAGAAGAGAGGAAGGGCTCCAGCTACAAGTTGCTTGTAGGCATTTGCCATTTCTAATGTCACTTGTGAACTGGTTGGGGTTCCTCCTTGTGCTGCAACACATGAAGCACATTACCTCGTCCTATCACAGGGCACAAGTGAAAAGAGACATGAATGTGGCATGGTCTTTTGAGCAGGTCAGGAGAACTCTATTTCTACTCTCCTATCATCCCTGTGTCCGAGAGATTGCCTGTTTCTGAAGGAAATCACCCATCTCTCCTCCAGACATCCTGGGAGCTCACCCTTCAAACATGCAATGTGCCTACAACTCACCGTGGGGTCTGCCCTCTGCTCTCATCTTGTATTAGAAGTTTGCTCCAGTTGAAAGAACTGAAAAAACTAAAGTCTCTTATCACAGACTCGGTTGTTCATACTGTTCAGTCACACAGCCCATTGCCTACGTGATAGTTATGAACACTCAGATCCAGCCCTGCTTTCGGCTTGGACTTTCCCTGTGGAAGGTGGGAACTCTACTGCATGTGGTCTTCAGATTGCAAGGTGAGAAATACCTCCCTATCAATAAACATGTTTCAAAAATTCCTTGCCCAGGAATCTTTCACATCCCTAATTGCCCTGATGTCATGAGGTGGCTTAAGTGTATGTAAAAATACACCCACAGGCACATACACACAAACAGATGACCCCAGTGTGGGGTATAAAAGGTTTTGGACTTTGCTGACTTTGCCAGTTTTGCTTCATGTAATTTAATGTGATGGTACAGTAAGAAGGGACGCTTGATTTTCTTTTTTTTCTAATCAAAGAAGAATACAAAGAAGCATGTTTTTAATAGAGATAAAGTGTTTATGTGTTCCTCTCCCATTGATGCTTTGTAAAAGTCTACTGCTGAGTGTTGATACTGATCTTTTTCTGTTAAAGATACAAACTTTTATTAAGGATGTACCATAGGAAATAAAACCATACAGTTAAATTATATCTGTCAAATAAATAATGGTCAAACTCATTTCTTACACTGATACATATTTCCTTGGCCCTCCTCCACAGTCGATGCCTGGCAAGGTTTTCTTACATGAAGTTCTGCCCTATTGAAGTCTTTGAATTCACTGGGGCCAAAATTTTATCTTCTGATTTTTGGGTTGTCTCTAGCTGAGCAAAGGTAGGTTTTGCTCTGGATGAAGGTTCTCTTGGTGGAGCTGCAAAAGTCTTCACTCCAGCAGGAGCTGGATCCCATCCAGTGTATGGGCAGGACTCAAAGCCCACGTGTCTCTTTAGAATCATAGAGTCATGGAATGTTTTAGGCTGGAAGGGATCTCTAGAGGTCATCTGGTCCAACCTCCCTACACAAGTAGGGACATCTCTACCTAGGGAAGGTTTCTTAGAGCCCCATCAAGCCTGACCTTGAATGACTCCAGAGATGGGGCCTCCACCACCTCTTTGGGCAGCCCATTCCAGTGATCTATCACCCTCATATTAAACACTTTTTTCTAATATCCAGTCCAAATCTCTCCTTTCCTAGCTTAAAACCATTGCTCCTTGTCCTAGCATTACAAACCCATTTGAATAGACCCTCCCCCACCCTCATGTAGTCCCCCTTCAAGTAGTGGAAGGTCACTATAAGGTCCCCCCGGAGCCTTGTCTTCTCTGCGCTGAACAACCCCAACTCCCTCAGCCTGTCTTCATATGATAGATGCTCCATTCCCCTTCACATTCCTCCATTCACCCTAGAAACCTTCACGCTCATTCTGTGATGACCATAAAAAACCTCAAGATTTGCAAGCCCCCCCCCAAAAGCATACCTGTGCTCCTTTTCAAATTACTCACTTAACCAAGTGAGCACTTTATTGGTGAGCACAGTTGGAGGCCAGGACGGGTGCTCCCACTGGCATGGTTTCCCCACACTGTAGGTACTAGGGTTCTGGTGAGTGCTGGTGGGTTTGATCTTGGGGTGCTTTTCAGTGCAGTGAGTGCCACACTTTGGCTCCCTGAACCCCCTATATGGAGGTGAGCCCCCACCATCCAGTTCTGCAAGTCCTAGGTTGCCCATGGCAGGGATGCACTGGCCCAAAGAGCATAACATCATCATGGGAGGAGGGAGAGGAGTTGTATTTTATTTTAGTGGGATGAATCCTAGCTGGAGTTTACACGAAAACAGAAGTACCCATGAAATAGTTCTGAGGTCTGAGGTCATATGTGAGATTTTGATACTGCCATAGGGACTGCTCCAGCAAATGGTGTAAACATAGTCTCAGATCCACCACCACGCCTGACGCCCATGTGCTGAGCCTGAGGTTCCCACTATGGCCTCTCCTGCATTCTGCATAAGCTAGGCTTTTTGCAGGACATAGCTATGGTCTGGTCCATCCCTTTGGGTACTCAGACACAGCTAGCCCACGTGGCCCAATCTGCTGAGCAGCTGTGGGTGTATGGCCCTGGGTGCACAGATCCCAGTGGAGACACAGCTGGGTGCTGTGATAATGACCCAGAGGGTGGAGGATCTTTTGCAATTTTTGCCAGGCGCATCAAAGATTACAATCAAAGTTCTCCATCTGTCATGGAGAACTACCTGCACCCTCAAAGTCAGAGGTAATCTGGGAGAAGTCACTGGAAAGAGTCTTGGGCAATCTGTGCTTTCTCGGCCTTCTTCATGGCTCATAAGCAAAAGGCTTTCACAGATCTGAGTTTACTTTAGGGAAAAAAGGAACAAACAAAATGCAAGATCTCCTTCCCCAAACCTCTGAAAGGTTTCCTTTATGGACTCCTACAAAATCCAAGGGTGACCTTTCATAAAACTGAGGGAGCAATTAGTGATGATTCCTCTCATCCTAGAGATAAAACTCCCTGAGAAAGTCTCAAGTCAAGCAGCCGACCAGTGAAATACCATGAACTGCTACACTCAATTGGAAATACTGATAAGATTATTTATAATAGTGCAAATGAGGAAGGAAAAGAAGAAAGAAGTGGAAATAGCTGACAGAAATGAAATAGAAATAGAGCAATCCTTTGCTCTCTGTGTTTGAAGGGCAAGTCCAGACAGGCCAGAAGTGAGCAAGCTTGCTGGTGACAGAAAGGGGACAAACAGGAGGGGTAAATTGTATTTATGTAGGTGTCAATCAATTTGGACAAATGTTCAGCAGCCCTGACATTGAGATGAATCTAACCCTGCAGAGGAACTTTTTTTTTAAGTCACTGAATAGCCAGATTAAAAGCCAATATGGTCTGGAAATAATTGGAAAGGTATTATTTCCTGGTTCCCGTGGGAATGTGAACTGGGATACTCTGTGCCAGTTGCTGTCAGCAGCATCTATTCTGAGAAGACCCTGAGTACCAGGTTACAGCAACCCAGGCTGGGAGCACATGGGCTCAAAGAGCAGCTGGGCTGACTTGTGCAAATTAGCCTGTTCCAGACATCTTTGCTCCCTGCCCTAGGATGCAGGTGAAAAAGGAGAAACCCAGGTTAGACCCTGAACAATCTGTGAAATGCTGTGCCCTGCCAGAAGGCAGAACATTCACCTTTGACTTGCAGAACTGATGTATCCTTTTTTATTCCTTTCATGGGCATTGCTGTTTGTTTCACTGGCTTTGTTTTGAAGTGCTTGATGTATTTCTCTGTAAAGGTTTATGGATTGAATGTTCTTTCTCTGCAGCAGGTGGGAGAGTAACAGAAGGCAGTGGAGGAGCACATCCCCAAGCTCATAGGGACAGCAGTCCTGCAGAGTGATGAGGCCATGGGAGGCTGCACAAGGTTCTCTGACTTGTGCTGTCTCTTGCTCCTCTTTGGAAGGGCTCCACCTGTCCATTAATTTTTTTTATACTGAAATATATTTTTTTAAAGCAGTACTTTTTCTTTTATTTTTCCTTCCCCCCCCCCCCCCCAGATGCCTTTTTTTTAGGTGAAAGGGAATCTGAAAGCTTCCAGCTCATTAACTTT
>JAAGNO010017903.1:27938-39407 GCA_033439905.1 Ceryle rudis
GCACCTTCCATATATTTTTTTTTTATGCCAAAATATTTTTTTAACACCGTCCTTTTTTTTTTTTTTTTCCTCCCCCCCCCCCCCCCCCCCGAGGATGCTGTTTTATCAGGAAACAGGAAATTGAAAAGTTTCTGGTCAATTACTTTTTTAAAAAAAGTCAGGCTAGCTAAATGAGATATTTACTACAGGTACCTGGGCAAGCAGCAACACCAAACATGTTCACAACATGAAAGGGAAATGGCCCAAGTCAGTGTTTTTCTATGTGAGGTCTTTGCTCTTCATTCTTCCTGTCCTCCTTGGCTTCTGCTGCATTTTGTAGCTCGGAGGGCTGCATCCTGAGTGGTGGTAAGGCCAGGAGGGAGGCTGTCAGGGAGAGGAGAAGGCAGGAAGGCCAGCATATTGAAGAATCTTTGAAATCAGCTCAAATGAATCATCAGAGTGAGAAAAATGAAATATCAGTCACTCTGTTGCCCTGCTGTTTCTCCTGACAAGCTTTGCCCACCCTAGTCTGCTGCTTAGCCTGCAGACAAGTTTCTGCCATTCCCAAGGGAGAAACTGTTCACAACACACCATGTGTTGGGGTTGCATGGCAAGGTTTTGGTAGCAGAAGGATCTACAGGGGTGGCTTCTGTGAGAAGCTGTTGGAAGCTTCCCCTGTGTCTGATAAAGCCAATGCCAGCTGGGTCCAAGGTGGACCTGCTGCTGGCCAAGGCTGAGCCAATCAGAGACAGCTGAAGCACCTCTGGGATAACACTTCAAGAATAGGGAATAAAACCCCTACACAACTGCAGCTGGAGAGAGAAGCGAGAATATGTGAGAGAAACAACTCTGTGGACACCATGGTCAGTGAAGAAAGAGGGGGAGGAGAATCCCCAGGTGCCGGAACAGAGGTTCTGAGGTTCCCCTGCAGCTCATGGTGAAGACCATGGTGAGGCAGGCTGTCCCTTGCAGACCATGGAAGGTAATGCTGGAGCAGATATCCACCTGTAGCCTGTGGAGGACCCCACACCAAAGAAGGTGGACATATCCAAAGGAGGCCATGACCCTATGGGAAGCCTGAACTGGAGCAAGACCTTGGACCCCATGGAGACAGCAATAACATTACAGATGGCAACCCTAGCTCTCCTGATTTAAAGAAAGAGAAGACGAATTCCTGAACAGAGATCTTCAAATGATCAAAATGTGGGCCCCTTTCTCCCCTAATGACTTGACTTGCAGTCAAATGGCTTTTCCCTGCAGTCACCAGGCCTGTCTGTGATTTTCTGCAGCTCATGGCCAGGTCTTGAGCCATTAGTCATAATGCCACAGATTTTGTTCCAGAGGAGTTTGGGATTTTGAGGGGATTTTAGACATATGTCTGCAGAGGCAGGATTAGGGAATAATTGTCACATGACAAGTGCTACTTCTGGAAACCTCTTTTCCTTGGCAATTATGCTCCTCATTCTTCCTTGATTTAGTGATTCAAAACTCCCATTTCCTTCTTTATTCTGACTTGTGCATGCTGTTGGTTTTTTTTTTTCCATTTCTGCTTTGGGCTTTTTCTATGACATTGGGCGAAGTTATTCAGTGTCTTTTGTTTCCTCTTTCATTCAGTGTCCGTCATGTCCTGTCTGGTCCTGTTCATTCAAAAGGATACTTCATGAAAGCATGTGGGTTTTGGGTCAGATAATGAGAGTTGTTTTTTGATTAAAGATAGTCTTTATGCAGTTGTACGACAGAAGGAGGTTCTGCTGGTAGGGAATCACAGTGTTTGGATGGGAGGTCATCTGGCCCAGCTCCCCAACCAGATCTGGCTGTTTAATGACCATGAGATTGTGGCAGTGGTAGTAAGTGTTCTTCTTTGTTTCTGGTTAGATTTTTCCATTATTTATTCTCCTTTACTTTATACAGTTGATAACTGCAAGTAGAAATAGATATTTCTGATCTCTGAGAGTGGGAGAAGAATTGTAGTGCAAGCAGTGGTGCACTAAAAGCCAAGCACATTTAATAAAAGGCTGACCTCTTTTCAGTATGGGCTATACAGAATTCATCCGCTTCTTACTGCTTGCCCTGAAAAAGATGACTTTTCCTGTTTTCTGTTCATTGCCAGCCCACTGGTGACTGGTACATTGAAACTGCATCAGTCAGGATGTCAGAAGATCAAGACATGCCCAAAACCGGAAATTTCTTCTAATGTTGGTAAACGATTACCAGAAACAACTCAAAGGTTAGTACTGCATAATTACACCCACATGGGAAATGGCAGTACTTTACCAGCCGGGAAAAAGCTCCAAAGGACGTCATATTGCCCAATTTCCTCCTCACCCACTGCCATTCCAACCCCATAAGAGCTGAATTTACAACTAAGACAACCAGTAACCGAGCAACCTAATGGACTTGAAGTCCCATTTTCATCCCAGGATACCACTTCCTCTAGTTCCATCTCTAAGCAGGTACAACCTGGGAGGGCTCTGCCTGTCTAGTTGTGCTAGTTCATGACAGCTGAGGACCTGTTGCACTGAGCTTTCTGTGTCTGAGCACAAGAGACAACTTCATGGTTATGTTCATGAGAATGCTTAGAAATCTGCAGCCTGATTTCCCTTCAGTTTTCAGTAAATGAGGGCTACTGAAATCAGTCATATTCTCTCCTCATTTAAATGCAATTCACCCCACCAGATGTTAACTTTAGCAGCATTTCACTGGTGCCATGCCTGATGCAAGATCATAATTTATCCTGGTGATTTATTGATATCAATATATTGATTTATAAATCAATGAATTGTCAGAAAAAAAGGCTGTTTTGATACCAAGTTTCTCGAAGACACTAGCTTGTCCTTGGCATTACTGTTCTAACCATGTGATTTTTAAATTATAAACATTTAGAATAAGACCATATAATTTTAAGTAGGTATATAACAGTGTAACTGTGAAGACAGATCATCCTCATAATAAATAAGAAAATATTTATAAGCTTGTGGTCACAACTCTACATACATTTTGAGAACATAATTCTTCTATTGGGGTCTCACTTCTTCATGAGGGAACTGGAAAACCTTGCAATATTTTTATATAAACAACTCAGAAAGTTTGGTTCAGCAAGCTACTTAAACTTCCGCTTAAATCCTGTTTGCTTCAGGCTCTGATTTCCATTAGTGCTCTTTCAAGTTAAGCCTAGGCTTAACAGGCCTCTGCTATGATACCAGCCTTTTTTTCTTGTACAATGTATCATTATCCTGGGGTCATAAATATTTCATTTGGTACAGAATAAGTATTGTCTATATAAAAAATTATGTTACCACATTATTACTACGAAGAAAACAAATTAGACAATAGCTACCGTGGTCATTGGAAAAAAACTGCTGGTACAGCTACAAGCTAAAGCAAAACTTAGGCAAGCCAAGACACGTTTGAACAAAGCCTGGTGAGTCCTGATGCCTTGCAGAGATAGAATGAAGACTGTGGCCCTTTACTAGTAATGGTAACTATGAATTCAGTGGGATACAGGGTAACAGCAAAATGAAAGCATTAAATAGGCTTAGTGCACAGACTGACTATTGAGAAACACTGCTAATAACCTCGTTAGCCTGATAATTCCTCTTTCAGGACATGCTATTTTAGGATGTGAAACATTATATCAAATATTTGCTTAAAAAAAGACAGAACAGTTACTTCCCATTATGCTTATGCAAGAAGTCCATTGTTTCCTGAAAAATATCCCATTCATTGAATGCTATGTACTGTAGATAAGACACAGTTTTAGCTCTTGACCTTGATTATTCTCTCCTTTAAAGTCTCTTGCAAGATCTTAAGTACAGAGGCCTAAACTGTGAGGTGGTTGATGACAAGCTATTTTATCCCCTCTTTCAAAATATCATATTTGTTTTGCCAATAGTATTCTTTCATATACATAAAATGGGATTTAGCTCACTTAACTTTAGAGGTCTGCAGTGTGTAAGTCTGACCAAGGCACTGTGGGCTTCTTTTACAGAATCACAGAATGGCTGTGATTGGAAGAGACCTCTGGAGGTCATCTCGTGCAATTCCCCTGCTCAAGCAGTGCCACCTAGAGCAAGTTGGCCAGAACCATCTCAAGATGGCTTTTGAATATTTCTGAGGATGGACACTTCACAGCAGCTCTAGGAAATTTGTGTCAGTGCTTGGTCACCCTCATGGGAAAAAAAATCTTTCCTGATGGTCAAACAGCACCTCCTGAGTTTCAGTTTCTGCCCGTGTGCCCAGTGGTCCTGGCAGTGAGTACCACTGAAAAGTCTGGCTCTGTCCTCTTTGCACCGTCTCTTTGGTTATTTATATACACTGATGAGATCCCTTCCAAGGCTTCTCATACTCAGGCTGAACAGTCCCAACTGTCTTAGTCTCTCTTCACAGGATAGATGTTCCAGGCCCTTCATCATCCTTGTGGTCCTTTGTTGTACTCTCTCCATTATGTCCACATCTCTCTTCTACTGGAGAGCCCAGAACTGGACACAGTACTCCAGGTGTAACCTCATCAGTGCTGAATAAAGGGGAAGGATCACCACCCTTGACTTGTTTGCAATGCTTTGTGTATTGCAGCCCAGGACACCATTAGTCATGGCAGCAAGGGAACATTTCTGGCGCATGTTCAACTTGGAGTCCACCAGAACACCATGGTCCTTTTCTGCCAAGTTACTCTCCATCCGAGTGGCTCTCAGCATTATTGTTGCTCCCCAGGTGCAGGAATCTGCACTTCTCTTTGTTGAACCGATGTTTCTGACTGCATCCCCTTGAGAAAAGATAGCACTTGTTCTGCAAGATACATCTTGCAGTGCATGAGACTCTGAGTGAAATCCCATGACTACAGTCATTCATCGGTGACTTTTTCTTGTGGGCCTGAGAGTTCAGCCAGTTGTCAATCCACCTCACTGGCTGTTCATCTAACTCATACTTCATCAGTCTATGTATAAGGATCTTATGTAAGACAGTAAGACCTGTTCCAGTGTTCCACTACCCTCATAGTAAAGAACTTCCTCCTAATGTCCAA
The DNA here is from genome assembly GCA_033439905.1 of Ceryle rudis. NCBI lineage: Eukaryota > Metazoa > Chordata > Aves > Coraciiformes > Cerylidae > Ceryle > Ceryle rudis. The sequence goes on from JAAGNO010017903.1 coordinate 32,938, forward strand.
AACTTCTTCCCAACATCTTCCTAATCTTCCTTGATGCAGACTTCTCCCTTGGTCTCTGAGATCCGTTGTTTTCTGAAGGCTGATCTTCCTAGTGAGGACTGAGGAAAAGGAGACATTCAGCACTTCAGACTTTTCTATGTCCAGTGTAACTTGGTCTCCAGCTTGGTGAACAATGAGCCCACATTTGCCCTAGTCTTCCTTTTGTTTCCTATATACTTACAGAAGCTCTTCTCATTGTCTTTGTCATCCCTGGACAGATTTAATTCCAGCTGGGCTTTGGCTTCCTATCTTCATTCCTGGGTGCTCAGACAATATGTCTGTATTACTCCCACGTTACCCATCCTTGCTTTCACACTCTGTATGCTGCTTTTTTCTTTTTTGTTCTTGAGTTTGGCCAGGAGTGCCTTCTTCAACCATGCAGATCTCCTGGCCGTTTTGCCTGAGTTTTTATTTCTTGAGAAGGAATGATCTTGACCTTGGAGGATGTCATACTTGAATATTAATCAGCTTTTATAGGCACTGTTTCAGATCTTTGAGGAGGCCGAAGTATGCCCTTCTGTAATCTAGGCTTGTAAGTTTGCTTACCTTCCTGCCCTCAGGATCCTGAACTCCAGCAATCTTTACAGCCAAGGTTGCCTGTGATCTTCACACCCTCATTAAGCCCTTCTTTGTTGGTGAGTTTAAGAAGCATCAGAGAACCTTTCGTCCTTGGCTCCTCTGTCACTTGGAGGAGGAATTTGTCTTCAATGTACTCCCAAAAATGCTTGGATTGCTTATGTTCTGATGTTTTGTCCCCCCAATAGGTATCAGGGTGGTTTAAGTCTTCCATGAGGATGAGGGCTTGAAAATGTGAGGCTGCTCCTATCCATCTGTAGAGGGCCTCATCCACTTGTTCCTCCTGGTCAGATGACGTATAGCAGACACACTATAATGTCATCTTTAACACTGTAATGTCATCCCTAGGCAGAGCTTCACACAATCCATCTGCTCTCTTACATAAAGAGCAATTCCCCCTCCTTGTCTTCTCATGCTGTCCTTCCTGAAGTTTCTGTGTCCCTGAATTGCAGTACTCCAATAGGAAAAATCCCACTACATCTCTGTGAGCCCAACAAAACTGTAGCCCTGCAACTCTAACTCATGATGTTTATTCTCCATACTGTGGCATTTGTATACAGGCACTTCAGAGAAGTCTTCCAGCATGCTGAGTTCCTGGAGTGGGCTTGGGGGATTTCTCCATAATGGGGCCTTGTAGGCATTTCCTTGCTTACATGCTGGAGGTGACCCTGTTCAAGCATCATTTTGCTGACTTTGTGAACCCTTATATCACACTGTCCTATGTCCCATGCCCTTTGCTCAGTGATTCTATTCATCAGTCCTTCAGAACTGCTGGTTACTCCCTCACTCCCCCATTGTCCTTAGTTTAAAGACCCTCTTATGTGAAAATAGCTTCACCCTTCTTAGTAAGGTGGATTCCCCCTCTTCCAAGCCGATGCTATTCTGTAGTGTCTCATGTTTATAGAGCCCCAAACTCTGCCACCAGTACCAGTTCTGCAACTAGTTGCTGACTTGTCCTGTTAGTGCCCTTCTCCTCATACCCTTTTGCCTCACTGACAGGATTGAGGACAACACTGTCTGGGTCCCCATGCCCTTGACTACTGCTTCCAGAGCTTTGTAGTCACTTCTGTTATTGTCCAGGTTTCCTCTGACAGTATCCTTTGTGTCCACGTGGAATAACAGCATGGGGCAGTAGTCAGTAATCTTTGGCAGTCTCTTCTCAACATCCTGGATCCTGGCCCGTGGCAAGCAGCAATTATGTCCAGATGTTTGGTCACGTCGACAAACAGATGCCTCTGTCCCCCCCAGCAGAGGGGGGGACATTACAATGATTGCTGTTTCTTCCTGGTAGTCATGCATGATTTAGGGTTAAATGGATCAGGTCTTTTGCTTGTAGTCACATCTGAGTCCCCTTCAGTTCATAGAATCATTATAGAATCAGAGAATGGTAGGGGTTGAAATGAACATCCAGAGATTATCGAGTACAACGCCCCTGCCAACACAGAAACACCTAGGGCAGGCCACAAAGGAACAGATCCAGGTGGGTCTTGAAAGTCTTAGAGAAGGAGACTCCACAACCTCTCTGGGCAGCCTGTTCCAGGGCTCTGTCACTCTCATGTTGAGGTGGAACTTCCTGTGTTTCAGCTTGTTACCATTACCTATTGTCCTCTCATAGGGTACTACTGATAAGAAACTGGCCCATTCTACTTGGCACCCACCCTTCAGATATTTGTAAACATTAATAAAACTCCCTCTCAGTCTTCTCTTCCCCAGGCTAAACAGCCCCTGGGCTCACAGCCTTTCCTCATAAGATAGATGTTCCAGTCCGTTCATCATCTTTGTAGCTCTCTGTTGCTCTCTTTATATTCTCCCTGACCCTTGTGAACTGGGGGGACCTGAACTGAACACAATGCTCCAGATGTGGTCTCACTAGTGCAGAGTAGAGGGGGAGGAGAACCTCCCTTGACCTGCTGGCCACACTCTTCTTAATGCCTCCCAAGATACCATTGGCCCTCCTGGCCACAAGGGCACATTGCTGTTCCATGCATAACATATTGTCCACCAGGATGTCAAGGTCCCTCTCCATGGAGCTGTTTTCCAGTGGGACTACTCCATTTCTGATGGTGGTGATTCCATTTTGCCTCTGTGAGCCCTTAGGTGGGGTGGGAGCCTTCACTCTAGTGCTGGAAGTCACTAGCATCCACTCTTCTCCTTCGCAGGGGTTTTGCTTATCTGGATAGTGGGGTTAGACAGTACCTGCCTCTCTACTGCAGAAAAGTTGAGGGATTCAGCAGAGATAAAGAGACACTTTGGGGCTGTGATTCATCTGTCCTAGCTTACATGTCTGTTTTAGGGTGCAATGACACAGTCCCTAGAAGTGCCTGTTTTTTCCCAATGACCGAAAAGGTGTTCTAGGTACAGTGATGCCATGCAAATCATGTTTCTTGGTGTGTGGCATCAGAAAGTGGCTTATAAAATAGCTGTAAATTAAGAACAATAACAATTAAATGCCTTTCATACATTCACAGGCACATTCCTTCATGCACTCTAACAAACAGCACAGGGGAAAAGAACATAATGAATGAACTCTGAAGGTATAATCTTATTGCTAGTTCTCAGTATCTGAAAAGCACTTTGGTGACAATGTGCCAGTAGGCAGTGATATTTTTAAAAAAATACTGGATGATTTTTGGATTTAAGAAGTTGACCAATATGACACTAGGTGGCATTGTATAAATGCATATAAAGCCTTGCGCTTTCATCTTTCTGTTTCAAAGGAATGATCAGGTATGAAAATCTGATTGAAATGTGTGGGGTTTTGTTCACTGATTTTTGTTCTCCATTCTTTGTAGTCTGGGATTTAGCATCGCTGAAATTCATGGAGTAGTCCAGCGATAAGCTACATTTCATGGTTTCATTTGCTGCTGAGAATCTACAGCTCACAGTCTTTCTTCTATTTACATATGATATTTACTCTTGAACAATAGTATTTTCCAGAATACAAATGAGAATGGATTCAGGCTCTTTTCTGAACGGCTTATAGTCTGACTGGTTCAATCCCAAGGTGGCCAATGAGTTTCTGTGAATCACATCCTACAGAGCATCTCTCTTCTGAACTAAATTTCACCTCCTTTTTTTTAAGAACTCTTGTCGGGTAGGTTGTGCTCCTGAAGGATCACATCAGGATTGCTTGGTGGTCCCAGTTCTTGTAAACGGGTTTGAAATACCAATAAAACCAAGCAAGAGGATGTTGCTAGGTCATGCACATCACAGGGGGAAATTAATCTGCTTTTTTTGTCAGTGATTGGAAGTTTTGGAATGTCTGAAGTGTGAAATTACTCAGAAGGATTATATCCATATTGACAAAACAGAAGCATGCAGAAAGATGTGATGCTTGAAAGGCACCAGAAGAAACCTTTTCTTGGAAGTGGCAAAATTTCATAGGCATGCTCTGAATGGACAAAGGCTTAATAAAGGGGGCAGCAGAGGAGACAAACTCCTCTTTGTTGCACAGCCCTTCTAGGCAGGTGCAGGTCTTGGGAAACATCTTTCTGTGCATGCACTGTCATCATCCTGACTGCTGTGGGGGAATGGGCTCTGATGAACCAGTGCAAAACTGACTGGCATCAACACACTGGAGTCTTCACCAATGTGGTGAAGACAACTTTAAGGTAGGAAAGCTCTCATGCCTTTTCCAGGATATCAGTCTGGGCACCTCTCTGAAGTGCTGTCACTCTAACTTGTGCAGGACAGGTAAGAAGCATGAGGAGAGGTCTGTGCGCAGTTGCAGAGCTAAGATCTCTTTGGGATTGCAGTGACATGGTGGGATAACTCACACAGCTGCAGTGCTCTAGAGATTGGATACAGGCTCTTTAGGAAAGACAGGCCAGGAAGGCAAGGAGGGGGAGTTGCCTTTTATGCAAGAGAGCATTATGAATGCATGGAGCTCTGACATGGAATGGGTGATGAGTCATGAACTAAGAGCTTATGGGTCAGGATTAGAAGGTGCTGTTGTTGCAGATGTCTGCTACAGACCACCTGATCAGGAGCAAGTAGTTGAATCTTCCTCTGACAGCTGGAAGAAGTCTCACATTTACAGGTCCTGTCCTTCATGGGTGCTTTTATCATCCCAATGTCTCCTGGAGGAAACATCAGCAGAGTGAGTTGTAGGTTTCCTAAGCAGACATCAATGCACTGCTCTGTTGAGCTGTGTCCAGTGCAGGGTAAAAATGAGGAATAAACTTCACCTTGCTTTTCTGGGGCTGCTCCAATTTTTACAGTAATGAGACGACTCAGGAGCAAACCTTAGTGATGAGGAAATCCAAATGGATGTCTTGGATAGTTATGTTCTCTTGCTTCATTTTTGATACTTCTCTCACTCAGCGTTGCTCCTGTCTCCAAATGGACAAGAAGCTGGATCTAGGGAAACACAAACTGCTCAGCCTCAACTTAAGAAGACAGTAAAGATAGTAGTCCTGGAAACTGTTTCCAAGTATACTAAATTCAGGAAGTTGATTTGGAGTAGTCAACATGGATTAAAGAAGGAGGAGTGATACTACATCAGTTAAAGAGTTCTCTACAATGAAATTACAAGCTTGGTGGCTGAGGGGAAACCAGGGGATGCTGTTTATCTCGACTTCAAATCTTTTGACTAAGTCTCCTGTAGCATTCTTATAGACAAGCTGATGAATTACAGAATAGGAAAATAAACAGGGAGGTGGATTGGGAACTGGCTGACTCACTGGGGTAAAAGTGTTGTGATTACCAGCATGAAATCCTTAGATATATTAAAAATCCAGCTGTACATGGCCCTTAGCAACCTTCTCTTGCTTACGCTGCTTTGAACAAGGGCTTGGACTAGATGATCTTCAGAGATCCTTTCCCACCTCAAATATTCTGTGATTTTGTGAACAGCAGCTTCTCTGTTGGTGTTACTTAGGGCTGCCCTGCAGGTCTGCCTCCAAACTGGTGTCCTGTTGCTCAGGCAGAAAAGTGGCAGAAGTGCAGTGTCATTTTTGGGAAGAGGCTGGTTATGTCCAGAGCTGTGTTTATGGCTGTAGGCTAGCATATAAATACTTGGTGATGCTGGAGTGTGTAAGAAGAAAAATTGCTTTAAGTCTTTAATACACTTCTGATACTTGGACTGAAACTTCTCATGCTGGGGTGATTTCACACACGAAATATTTTAAGGTTTGATGGCTAACCAAACAATATGTCTGATAATTGAACTGCCATGCCATGTTAGTAGTACTGCTGTTAAACAAGAGAAATTTATTTGTCTTTAGATACTTGAAGCAGCAGGCTGTCTAGGATTCATCCTAGTGTACTGTAGATTTATGTAACCTAAACAAACAAGCATATGGATTGCAGCTAGAAAGTTGCACATGTGTTAGGGGAAAGACATCCTTCCTTGCCCTAAGGGACCTACAAAGGCAGACCAAGCTACCTTAATGCCTTGATGGCATTACTCAGATGGAAGGATGTTTACATGGGCTGTGGAAAAAAAAAAAAGTAATCTTCTGGAAATTTTTCGGGAATAAAACTGGTCAGTTCTCTTTTTTGTTTTTGTTTTGTTTTGGTTTTTTTTTTGTTTGTTTGGTTTTTTTTTAAATAGGGATTATTTTTCTTCTCGTGGTCAATTCTATTATCTTACAAGTACATGTTTCAAAATTTCCAAACAAATTTTAATTTAAAAAGAAGAAATTGTGACCTGTTTCAGGGTTGTAACTCATAGTAGTGTGAGAATATTTAGTTTATTATAAACAAAGCGAACTTTTAAAATCAATTCAATGGTTGTAGAAAATTAGATTCAGTAGATGTTGATTTACAGTATATTTTTTTCACAAGATGAAAATAACCCAACCAAAATATTTAAAAAAAAATTCTAGTTAAGATGAACCATGTAAAACAGTGTA
>JAAGNO010017903.1:45497-58122 GCA_033439905.1 Ceryle rudis
TTCTCTGTTGTTCTTGTGTGAAAGAAAAGTCTTTTACTTAGATATATTTTTTAAATATCAGTCAAATTGACACATTACCCAAAGGAAGTTGTTCCAGGATCACACTAGTGGAAACATCAACAGGGATTGTCACTGCTAAAAAATTCCCCTTCTCTGCCCTTGCAGCACAGGCGGAGTTTGTGTTTCAGATGCAAGTGATTGCATGGAGGAGTGAAGGACTCTTTTGATATTCTGTGCCCACACAAAAACATTTGATGCAAACAGATACGGGCTCCTGGCTGCTAATGTTCTTCCCTATCTGTTTGCAATCAGGGCAAAGTCAAGTAAGACCTTAATTCTTTGGGAACTTGGCAGACTTTATAAACAAGATGAAAAACGATATTTGAAGGGAGCAGGGATTTCATTGACCTGAGCAGAACGGATGGATGCTGAGCACTTTTTCTGTTTTCTAAGGAAAATTAGCATAAACTAGCTTGATTTTAAGAGTAGCAGACAGAATGTCCGTTAAGCAGATCACTTAAGAGTGTTTGTTTCTCGTTCTACTCTTTGTGAAAATTTCAGGTATCTAAGCCTAAAATGTACTTGTGCAAAATTTGCCTTATCAAGTAAAATTCTTCATCTAGTGCACTAAAGATGATTGATGAGGCACACGTATGTGTTAGAAGTTGAGAGGTCGGAGTCATAAACACCAGAATTATCCAAGATCCTGTAGGTATTTTCTTCTGGTTTAGTTCAACTGTTTTCATTTACCTTCTTAAGCTGAGACAGAAAGATCTTTAGGCTTGCAAAAATAATGCATATAGGTTTTCTCAGGAGAAATTAGTGGCCGTTCTGATAAAGTAAGGCCTATGTACTCTTATGTCAATTTAAAGTGGAAATATTAAGACCACTTCCATGCTGACTGACCCTCAGTATACATTTAATCAACTTGAATTCTGATTATAGACACTGCTATAACCCAGCTTGTAACCTACACTTAGCAAGTTTCATTAGAAGAGATTTGGATATCTCTCAGGTAAAATTAGAGGCACATCTAGCTAAAAATAGGGAAGAAATTGATAATTAAAAAAACCATCCCAAACAAATGTAATTGCTGTGTTTTAAGCTGATGTCCTTTTTTGGCTCAACAAATTATTCCAGACAGAGCAATGAATGACCAATAAATTCTTAAATTAGCTCGGTCTGGGCTGGGTTGCATTGTTTGAGAACTCTTGCAGTGTCCACATGAGGCGTAGGGTATTTATCCTCAAAATCATCAACATTTCTCTTTGTTTCTCTGTTAGATTTGCTGTGCGTCACGCTGGGGGCAGCCAGAGGACACACAGAGACCGGAGCCATAGATTCTCTGAAGGCTTGATTTATGCCAAGTGTTGAGCATGCTTCTGCCATGTAGATTGCAAAAGACAGTTCCTGTATTGGAGTCTATGAATGTTGGTGTTATAAACAGTGCATTATTCCCCCAGCATCTATGTCTCATCTCATGGAGGGCATGGCTGACTCTAAAAATCATTATGGACACTAATGATGTCCTTACAGGCATTCTTAATCCTGACATCTTTTTCAGCTTGCCAAAAACTGTCCTTTATCAAAATCCTGTTCTTCTTCACCCAATGTATAGTAGAATCCAAAATATCTGTAGATGATGCATGGAGCTGCCAAAAGAGAGGGTGCCTCTGTCTTCCTCCAAACTAGTTCACCATTTCATTGTGGTCTACTTCAGGATCTTCTGCAAACCTCCTTCTAGGTTATGAACTTTCCAGGAAGAGCTGAATCTGAAGTTTGAAGTTTCAACTGCTTGTCACTATTACTGTGACAGATGTCCTGCATCTGCTTTGCTACTTATTAGGTGCTCACCTGTCTGTTGTTGACCAGAGAACTGAAATGCACATCTTCAGCAGAGGCAGTTATTTTGGTAAATCTCCTCTCTCTACACTCTGCCCTAGTGAGACCACATCTGGAATATTGTGTTCAGTTCTGGGCTCCCCAGGTCAAGAGAAACAGGAAAATACTAGAGAGAGTCTAACAGAGAGCTTCAAGGATGATTAAGGGATTGGAACAGCTCTCTTATTAGGGCAGTGGTGGAGTTGCCATCCCTGGAGGCATTTAAATGGCATGTGGACCTGGTGCTCAGGGTCATGGTTTAGTGGTGAGCTTGCAGTGTTGGGTAGAAAGTTGGACTAGGTGATCTTTAAGGTGTCTTCCAACCAAAGACATTCTGCGATTCTGTGAAAGTCTGAGAGACATGAGGCTGTTTAGCCTAGAGAAGACTGAGAGTGGGTTTTACTAACGTTTACAAATATCTGAAGGGTGGTTGTCAAGTAGAAGGGGCCAGTCTCTTTTCAGTGGTGCCCTGTGATAGGACAAGGGTCAATGGTCACAAACTGGAACACAGGAAGTTCCACCTGAACATGAGGAAAAACTTCTTCATTGTGAGAGTGACAGAGCCTTGGAACAGGCTGCCCAGGGAGGGTGTGGAGTCTCCCTCTCTGGAGACTTTCAAAACATGCCTGGATATGTATGTTCCTGTGTAGCATGCCCTAGGTGGTCCTGCTCCAGCAGGAGGGTTGGACTCAATGATCTGCAGAGGTTCCTTCCAACCCCTACCATTTTATGATTCTGTGATAATTGCAATTGTTTTATTTATAACTAGGCAGTCTGTACTTCAGGGCCATTTTTTTTCTCAGAAAACTCAAGTTATGAATGTCTCACTCAGCCTAAGGGCTGAGAAACAAAAGTAAGTTCAAGGTGAACCTCTTTACCATGACACTAGTTCCTCCCTCCCAGTATGTAGCTGCTTTTCCAACCTTCTGCTGAGAACATTTTTCATAATCCAAATGAATTATGTCCTTGGCTCTATTACTTAGTTCCTCCCCCTCCATGCAAAACATTATGTCAAAAAGACTCCTCCTAAGGCTTTCTGTTGTCCCCTGTGGCTTCCTGCAGATCTCTGGGATATAACTTATCTCATCCAATGCTTGTCAGCCTTCCTTAGTTTGCAATGTCCAGCTGTGCACTATGGGACAACACTTCATCCCTTTAGTGTTTACCTTACCCCCTCTCCACCCACCTCCACAGGAAATCTCACCAGAACATTTGCAACAGGTTTGTCAGTCTTCTCCTCCTGGGACAAGAAAAGCCAGAAAACACTTTTTATTTAAAGTTAGGTCTTCAGTAACATGAAGCCCTTTCATCTTACACTAATTTCTACTGAAACAAAATCATTCCCTTCTTCCCTGGTGATTTGTTTCTTGGTCAAAATGTTGCCTTTGTTTTATTCATCCTCATGTTTGTTGGGACTTTTCTTTTTTTTTGTGATTCCCAAATGTCCTTATATTTATTATCTATTACAGATGGCATAGCTTGGAGGGTTTTTTCAATATATTTTATGTGATTTTTTTTTTTTTTTCCTGGAGATAGTTTTATATTCTTATAACTCTAAAAGATTTGCAGTTTAAAAGCATGTACATATGACTGCAAGAAAATGAGTTAATGTGGCCCCATGGCTTACTGCTGAGGAACTGAGTTACTTAACTTCCCTGTAATAAAATAGCTCAATTTTTTTTATATTTTCAACATGCTAGGAAGAGATAAATGACTGCCTAACAACGATTGCCTCCAAGTTGTTCAGCAATAAAGTTGCAACAATTTAGACTCTGGCATCTGTTCATTCATACCCTAAACCAGCTTTCTCAATATACTTTCTTGATTTGTTTAATAGAGTATGGATGAGTCTTACATAGCTAAATTACCCAGGGGGCAAAACATTCATGGCTTGCTGGTAGCTCTGCAAAACTACGGCTAATAAGTAGCTGTACTACAGTTTGTAATTTTAAAGTTGAATATGCATATAATTTTATGTCAGGATCCAAGTCAATTCTGGGGAAGATTTTACCTTAATTTTAAAACCTGTTCCATCTACCAAGGGTGCACACAACATGTAAGGACTGGGTAATTGATTTTCCAGGGTATACTGCTCAGCAGTGGGCTGGAGTAGCTAATGGATAACTGCAGCAATTCAGACAAGTGGGATTACTTCCAAAGCAGGACAGTATATTTTTCTTTTTAATAGTCAAGCGTTAATAGTTACTTCTGCATGTCTGGGTGAGGTATGCCAGAATTACACATTCTTCTCCATTTCAAGAACAAATGCATCTTCAAACGGGCTATTTTTCAATTGCTGAAACTCATAGTGAAGGGTATGATGCATAAAGGAGGCTTCTGAATAATATAACATTATTAATGAGATTGTTCTCTGAGCATAAGAATGGTGTTCGGAGATAACCTGGCACAAAACAGAGAAATACACTCCACAGAGTGTCCAAACTATTACAGAGCTGGCTGAATAGATAATTCAATGTCTATGTGCCATGCTCTGGGCTAAGTGTTAAAAGAATTGCTGGGATAGCCGAGTAGTGAGATTGCCATCTCACTGCTACAGCAGGAGGAACTGAGTAAAGCCTTTGTCTTTACTTGTGAAATAAATGAGTTTTCCAGGGATCAGCTTTGTTACACGGTATACGTTACATGTTCCTAACAGATGCCAGGTACTGAAATTCCCTATGTACGGTGATTTGTAAGCTCTAGGAAAATGTTGCAGTGCTTAACTCTGTAGATGGTGGTGATGAAGCTGTTTTTAGAATAGCCCTTTCAAACTTATTTTAGAGGCCTTAAATGTAACAAATTATACATAGCTACACATGTAAATCTTTTGGACATCTTGCACACTCTCATATTCTTTGTCTGCCCATTAATGTCAGAGGTTTGTGCAGTCATTGTCTGTTACTTACCTCAACTTCTCACAAATCTGAAGCATCATAGTTACAGTGCTTCTTATTCCAGGTTTCACATAACCACATGGCTCTTTCTGTTTTGATTAATGTTACTGTATGTTAAAGTTTCAAAAATGTAGAACAAAAATTAAGATGAAAAAAGATTAAAACCACACAAGCTTTTTTATTAAAGTGTAAGCTGATTCAGTACTGGCCTTTGGGGCAGTGCTTGTGTGTTGATTTAGCCAAAGGGGTGAGAATTTATCTGTAGCACATAACAGACCAAAGTAGGGATGGTGGGAGTGAGTAGAGCATAGCTGCCTCTGGTAGCAACCTGTCTCTGCTGTCTTGTGTCAGGCAATACTTTGCTTCAGCTTCACAGTCTGCAGAACAGGTACAGTCACCCTGTTATCTGTTGCTAGGATAACTGACAAGATGAAGAGGAGACACAAATAGTAATCTGTGTAAGAGAACAGCATGTTTTGTCTTGGGAAGGTGGAAGCACAGAATTTTGTATTTCTGTTGTTCCTTTGACTAGACAGAAGAGCAACACATATGCTCACATATAACCAGACATTTCATGAAGATCATGCAGTGTTGTTTCAAAAGCTGAATGATACCAGGCTGGCACTGAATTAGATAAATAATGCTGCTGCTGAAATGCTGCTGTGCAATCAGCAGGAGGAATGGAGCCTGTGGCTGGCCTGGAGCAGGGGTGTGAGGGGGCAGGTCTGCCCGGGATGGGGCATCACCCTCCCACTCAGAACCCCAGCGCTGCCAGGCACTCACCTGCAGGCTGCTGAGATGGAGTTAGAGAATGATCAGAACCATTTCTGCAGTGTTTGCAGCTGAGGTTTCTGTGGCTGTCAAACAGATAGGAAAACCAAAAGCTTTCTCTGCTCCTGAGATATAGATTTATATCTCCTATGCCCAGGTTAAACTAAATAAAACCCTTTTTAAATTTTAGAGACCATCACATTTTAGGCTTAACTATTGATAAACAAGGCAGCTAATGAATGACAGGAAACAAAAGCCAACACTGTTCAGCTTTTACCATCAGCAAATATCTCTAAGTCAGTTTCACTTTCCTTTTCTGCATAATTTCCATAAGAAAATTTGAAATAAAATCTCAGATATGTTGACGGGGATAAATTTTAGTCTAGCACTGTAGAAGGGTGTCTCAGGTTACTCATGAAATCTCTGGGGTTATCTCTGAAAGACATGACTTTGAAGCTTCAATTGCAAATGGTGTAAAAGACAAAGAGGAATTGTCTTGAAACCTGAAATTCAGATACCTTTTAGTGTGGTACCAGAAATACAGGAGTAGAGGATTTGACTTTGACAGACATCAGAAGTTTGATAGTTGCTTAATGGACATTGTGACTAAGCCATATATCACAAATAGGTGTCATTTGAGTAGGAAGTGTTTCTCTTCCCAGGATTTGAGCACTTTCACTTGATCTGGCAAGACTTGCAAGCATGCCTGCAGCCTTCAGGCTAGCCAATCCCCAGAGGCTCTGTTTAAGCTCAGCCCAAAGAATTTGACCCCAATTCACCTTAAACTGTCTCATGCCCTTCATTGTTAGTTCTGGTCCTACTTGGAAACATGGTGTACTACTGTAGGCCAGAAAGTTTTCTCTGACTAGATTGAGATGACTAAAAGGGTTTGATGTGTGAGCCTGTCTTCTTGGCTGTCCTTCAATCTACCTGTGTCAAAAAGTAATGTTAGCAAAATATCACATACTATATTATGTACAATGTCTATTTAGGCATCTAGTTTTGAATTATGAGTATGTCCTTGGGAACAACGGTTGTTTGGGTAACTTGGAAAGGTATCTGCATATTCAGACTGAAATCATGGCTTCTGCATTCAACAGGGACAGTATAACATGGCAGTGGTACTTGATGCAACAAGAGGGTGAAATGAAATATTTTTGTCTTTTCTTGGACTGGTAATGTTCAACATTTGTTGTGGTATTTTAAGGGACAGTCAGAAAGTGCCTGCAATACTCACATGGATAAAAAAAAAAAGACTCTTGCTTCTCAGTTTTACTTACCACATCTTTATTCGAGCTGCCACACAGAGTATTTCCAGTCCAAGTACTGCAAAGCAAAAGACACTTGCTTCAGCCATGTCCTCCTTCAAGCAGCCCTCCTCTAGCAAAACATGATTCAGAAGTAGCTGTAATTTGATTTCTTGGTTTGGTAATCCCTGTTTAAAGTGATCCATGCTGTTCACTTCCTCATGTCTTTCCTTTGATCATCATCAGGTTCCCTCCAGCCAATCCTCTTCTTCTTTTTGTCCACTTCTCATCTCTGCATCATGGTCATGATGTAAATATAAACATGTTAAGTGCAGGGCAGAATATGCTGTTAGGACCTGTTGTATTGTTTTTGGTGTTATGGTCTAGTCCCTCTGTGCTGTTCAGATAGTCAAGGTCAAATCTGGCTCCAGGACACTAGTGGAGAATTCCCCTTCTGGAAAGTAGGAGAGACAAAAACATGCATTCCCAGCAGAATTAGCGCCTCTGCTAATCATATGTCTCTGACGAGTTGCAAAAATAAAATTTTGCAACATGGACATGAGAACTATTTGAAATTTTTCTCCCATGGCCTTCACTCAGAGGTCTAGTCTGACTGGTGCCAGAGTTGGCCATCGCAACCACTCTGGAGAGTGGTTAACAACATAGTTTTTCCCTTTTCTATTCTTTCAATTTATGCACAAGGGATTATATTAGATTAGACACTGTTACTAAAAACGAACCTTATTTTCTCACAGTTTTTGCAATGAGTTGGCAGGTGAGTTTGTGTACAGTATTGCTTGTCTTTCTTAGGAAACTCTGTTGTAAGTGCAAATTCTTTTGAAATGCCTGGAAATTGTTACCAGATTGTTAATATTTTTGTCCTGACATTAAAGACTCTATGACTAGAAATGTTCATTTTGAGAGGATTCTTGTATGTTTCTGAATCAAATTTTTGTTTTCTGAGGCCCTATTTGCTACAGGGAACCATCTGTTCTGATTTGGAGACTAGCAAAGCAAAATTTGGACATTAAAAGTGCATTTGTAATAGCGTAATTATTTAGTGGCATGTGAATATTATTCATCTGTTTTATTACAATCTAGTGGCACTGAATACAAATGGCTTCAAATCAACTACAATTGTATTAAGAGGTTCTTGCTTGGGGTTACTACCTCGATGAAGTGCTAATTCTTTCCTTGTTGCATGTGCTTATAAAGCTTGTCATCCATTCTTCTCGGCAGCAGAGGGAGAAGCTGTCAGCTGTTTTTTACTTCATGGCAAAAGTCTGGGGGTTTAAAGGGATGTATGAAAAGATGGATTAATGTGGAATGTTAGCCACAGAACAAATATCTTTGTATGTTCAAGGCCATAGGACACATAGTTGGTAACTCAAAGGGTGGGACACAAAGGAGAGAGGGCAGGTCATAAATAGAATCGTAGAATCAGAGAATGAAGTGGGTTGGAAGGGACCTCTAAAGGTCATCTAGTCCAACTCCCTTACAGTAAGCAGGGACATTGTCCACTAGATCAGACTGCACAGAGTCCCATCACACCTGACCTTGAATGTCTCCAGGGATGGGGCCTCCACCACCTCCCTGGGCAACCTGTTCCAGTGTTCCATCACACTCATAGTAAAGAACTTCTTCCTAAGGTCCAATCTAAATCTACCCTTCTCTGGTTTAAAACCATTGACCCTCATCCTATTGCAACATGTTCTTATAAACGGTCCCTCCCAAGCTTCCCTGTAGGCCCCCAATAAATAAATTCTCCAGAGAGCCTTCTCCAGGTTGAACAACCCCAACTCCCTCAGCTTGCCCTTGTAGGAGAGGTATTCCAGCCCTCTGATCATCTTTGTGGCCTTCTTCTGGACCTGCTTAATCAGGTTCACGTCCTTCTTGTGTTGGATGCTTCAGAGCTGGACTCAGTACTCCAGGTGAGGCCTCACCAGAGTGGAGCAGGACAGAATCACCTCTCACGATCTGCTGGCCTGCACTTGGTCTTGTTGAACCTCATGAAGTTCACCTGGGCCCACTTCTCCAGCTTGTCCATGTCCCTCTGCATGACATCTTATCCCTCTGGGATATTGACCACACCATTCAGTCTGGTGATGTCTGCAATCTTGCTGATGGTCCCAGAGAAGGTTACAGAGAGCAGATGATGTACCTTCTCAGAGGAGCCTGTGGCTGTTTGGCTTGGCTGGGCTGGGATTGCCCTTGGTACTGTCAGGGACAGGAGCTCCTTCTGCCTTATGGTATTTCATACATGGAAATTTAAAATAGTTGGCAACTCCCTGTCTTTGATCATATGCTGACTCAGCTGCTGCACTTGAATTGTTTGTGTGAAGGAGAGACTGCAGGACTGTGGCCACTGGATGTCCTCTGAAGATGTGGATGGGACCTGAGACATAAATTTTGTGTTGTATTCTTTTAGTTTTGCAGCTGTAGCTTGGTTTGTATAGACAGGAGGAACTAACCCTGATAGATTGTCTTGAGTAACCTTGGTCTGTATTGGTAAGAGGGACTAACTATAAGCTAAGCAGGAACAGAGAGGAGCCTCCAGAGATAAGCTAGATCATAACAGTTCTGTGGTTGCCGGCTTAGCAAACCCTTACATTCTGAAACAAAGCTAAAAATACACTGCGAGGAAGGCTGTGGGCCTTCCTTCAGAAGACCCCAGCCTGTGACCACCAGACAGCAGTGAGCAGGCGCCAATGGGAGGAGACTTATGATAAGAAGTTCCCAGAAATAATTACAATAACCACACCCATTCCTGGAATTAATTGTAAAATCCCCTCCTTTGCCAATGAATATGTATGTTTCTCATTATAAATAATTGCTTGCTTTGAAGCACGGTGCACAAGTTAGGAGGAGTGATCCCCCTTGCACCTGGTGCCGTAATAAACATGCCTACTTTATAACCTATCTTGGGTTGTAGAGTTTGATTCCGCACATCAGACCTGGGTAGAGATTGTCAGGTAGAGAAGAGATGCTAACAGGAGAAAAGATGTAGCGTGGACACTCAGGTGCTTCAACACAGCTCTGCAGCTGCAGGTAACCACATTCTTAAGACAGGTTCTGACTACAATGCCCACAAACCATACTGGAGCCAAGAACAGCAAAATAGAGTGAAATGGAAGCATTTAATCAATTTTAACCTCAAGTCCTTTATTACAGTTCATATAGGATTCTTACAGAATTCTAATTCTGTATCAAAATGAATTCACCACTTTTTGTTGACCCAAAATTTTATTCCATGCACTCTGTATTTTGTGTTGGAAAGTTTTGCTATTGGTTGAAAGCCAGTTAAAATACAATAATTAAAAGGAAAAAAAAAAAAAAAAGGCATATTCTGTTGTTATTTATGAGACTCTTGTCTCGCACTTTGGTGTGAGGTCTGTGGTTTCTAGTCTAGACCATCCAAGTGTGAAAGCTCTGTTTATTTATTTGTCTCCTAGGTGATTATGGTTAGCTTGGATGAATGCATAAATCAGTGTTTTGTCATACTTATTTCTTTTCTTTGAAAAGCATATACTCATAAGACTTCAGTGGCCTAAAACTGTTCAATACTGCACCTTTGGATCTTAATGTTATTGTATTATAACGCCTTAGGGTGTGATAGTCTGTCTGGGAAAACATTAATTATTCTTCTCTGGAACAGTTTTCTGGAAGCAGAATTAACAACAGTGAAGGATAACCGTGCATAAGGCTGCAGCAGCAACGGTGGAGCCACTAGACACAGGCAAGGGGTCTTCCTACCCAACCCTTGTGAGATACATCTGGAGTACTGTGTCCACTTCTGAGTCCCTGGTTTAAGAAAGCCATCGATAAATTGGAACAAGTTATGCAGAGAGCCCGCAAGACAGTCAGGGCTGGTATACTCACCAGCCAAGGAGAGGCTTCAGGACTGGGACTTTTTCAGCCTGGGGAAGAGTAGAGGGACCTTGCTACTATCTACAGCTGCCTAGCGGGAGGTGATGGAGAAGACATGCAGCAGTGCACAGTGTTGAGGAGAGCGAGCAACAGGGAGACATCAGAGCAGGGGAAATTTCACCTGGACACAAGAAAAAAAATTCACCATAAAGAAGGTGAAGCTTTTTAACAGGGCCCCAGTGAGCTTGTGGGAAAGTTCTTCGACATCTTCAAAACTTAACTGGAGCAATATGACCCCACTTTGATGCTTCACTTATTTTGAATGTGGAGCAACAGAGCAATTTTCTGCACATCCCTTCCAACTGACAGTATTTTACCATTCCAGACTCTGACTGGAATGCTGAACACACACCCATGCAACTTCAGAAATTAGCCAATACTATATGTTAGGCATTTTTAGAAGGAATAAAAAAAAATTAATTTGTGATCACCTTTATGCTTATGCAAAATCAAATACTGTCAGTTGGCAAATTCCCTACTCCTTAGTTTGCCTTTCATAAAGTAATTTGTTCATGGAACATGAATTCCACATAGTGAGGCACAGTGTTTACTTTATACATGGAGGTACAATATTGAATAAATGGAAAACACTGCTTTTATACATTTGAAATTAAATTCTAATTTTGTCTTTTTCAAGGTAGCATATATCAACATCAAAAAAAAATAAAAAAAGGAATAGTCCCATATTAATGTAAAGAATTTTTTTTTTTTTTAATGCAAAACCAAGTTGCTCTATGAGCAGCAGAGTTTATTTGATTCTGTTTTTGAAAATATATGAAAGTAAATGAACTATTTCTCTGTATTCAGAGCACTTGTCATATTTTTATCCTATGTAGAGGTCTTTACAAAGGTCTGAATTCTTACTACCACCTTACCACAGAATGATGCTCAACACATTTCTTTTTCCTATGACACAAGTGTCTGAGGTCTTGAAACCTCTTCTATAATAAAGACTGCTGTTGCCTGATCTTGGGACACATCTTTCCTTGACTTGAATCAAAAAAGAATCATGATTCTTCTAATCTTATTTTTTGATCTATGCCAAGCACCCTGGTATGGGCACTTCATGGCATAACATCGTAAGGACATTTTACAGGCTTGTAACCTGAGTGTTCAGTTAATCTTACTGAACATAAGCTATGTATAAATTAGCACTCAGTGCAAAACTAGGGCATTTAAACTGGTTTTAGTTGATGAAAATAACAGCAGGAACCTACTGGGCCTGACTTAGTTGATGTCTAAGACAAAAGGAAACAAGCTACCTCTGAACTAGTTCTTCATTCATCATGACAGTAGAGATGGAATAAATGGCCACCTATGACAAGAAAAGTAACTCTGAGATACTTAAGGTTAGGTGAGGTGAATCCTATCTTTACTGATCAAAACTCCCTTTTGTTTCCTAGAGGTGGGTTGGGTTTTTTTTTCTTCCCTCCTCTGAACATCAGAAATCTTCTCTTCGTGTTTTATCCTTCAAATTCATAACCAGTGAAGAAGCAATATAATTTTGACATTTTGTCTTTGAAAATAGAAATAGACATATCTGGTGCTTCTATATGTACTTTTCACAGTGCCCTCAGACTGGGCTGATAGAATATTTCAGGTGTTTTAATCAAATCATTTTTCACTAGTCAAGGCAGACAATATGTGGCTGTCCTCTCTTACACAAGGAAAATCCTTGGCTTTTAATTGTCTGTTTTAGTGTTTAAGTGCTGCAATTACCACATGATTCGTTGATGATTGTATATATCTTTTTATGCTCTATTTTCTTCTTGTCAGAATAACACTAACAAAAATAACCCTCCCATAAGTGTTTGTCCTCTCAAGAAGTTCATGAGGGGTTAGTCTGTAGAACAATTCAAGATTTCTGGAGGAAAAAGAAGCCCATACAAACTATTTGTTTATTAT
>JAAGNO010017903.1:66522-101696 GCA_033439905.1 Ceryle rudis
TGTTGAAAGGGGAGAGGATGGGAAAAAGGTCTGTGTATATACACATATGTACATCCATCCATCCATCCATCCATCCACTAACTGTTTGTGATCATGTAACAACTATATGACATGATGCATTAGGAAGTGGAATGTGCAAAAAGAAAGGGGAGGTTGGTGAATCCAGCTGAGGGACTTGTGACCTACTGGCTGTTGTTGAACAGTGGTTTGCTGCTTTGCTGATTGCCAGCCTGCCTGAACCAAGGAAATGTGAGTGATCATTTTGGTGTCAAACAGAGGTCTTAACAAAAGAGAGCAATGATCATTTCTGTAGAAGCCAAATTCTGAATAAAAGCCATTAAATCACTAAAACAATTCAAAAGTTTTATTTATTAGAAAATTAATAGTATGCAACAGAATAGATTGACCAGATTCTCCAGTTTGACAAATATGTACCAAGTGGATGGTCAGAAAAAAAATGAACAGACACCTTCATGTACCTGAAGTTGGTTTTGGTCCCCACTACAGCTTAGGGAAGTTTATCTGATCCTCCACATCTCCAAGACACTATTTTGTGGCTAAGCATCAGAGAAATGTTGTAATTCAAGTATGTCCCCGTCTGTTCCTAATGTACTGAATCACTGGGCTTGCAAAGAAGGCTATCTTCCGCTGTGCTGCCTCTACACCATTTTGACATTGTTCTTGACAGAGAATCCCAGGTCTGACTGCTGCATATCAAGTAACCTTTATCTTTACTGTGTGGGAAATATCTTCTTAAACAGTGAAAATCCACTCCCATTACTGTCTTCTAATTCTTAAATTGTTCTAGCTCCTATACCCTGATGCTACGGAAAAGTATTTTCTGCTGTCTCTCAGAAGCAGCTGTCTTGAGAGAGGTGGATGTCTTCTGCTCAGTATTTTAATTGGAGGGCCAAGCATAACTTCACAGGGACAAGTTCCTGATACCCTTGGGACACCCTGATGAGTATAATGCATTTTCTTAGAACTGCAGGCTAAGTAGGCATTTTCATATATATCATCTGCTAGTATAATTAATAGATGCCTATATTTATATATCAGATCTGAGTGATGATGATTAAAAAAACCTGCTTTAGTGTTCAACATATCAACATATTAAATAAGACTGGGATATCTTGAGTCCCAAATGGCTGTAATAAATATTCCAAACTTTTCCCTGACTCCCCTTCTAGCTGTCACATTCTCCTTTGTTCTGATTAATAGAATCAACCTTCTAAAGTCAAAGATAAGAAATAATTTTAATTGGCAAAGTAGGATACCTGTAGTGAATGCATATTCGGTTCAGTACGGAAGAAGAGTGACATTAGAGACTTCAGAGTGGCTTTCAGCAGGGCTTTTAAGAATGTAAACAGAAAGCTTTGTGAAAGACATTATCCCCCATTTCATCTGTACTCATAGAACTTCCATAGATATTAAGCTGGCGAAACCTATACACCAGAGGTTTATTATATTGTCTTGTTTCCCATCTTTTCTCAGTTCCTCTGGCATCTTTGATCATGCTACCAACGTGCTGCAAAAGAATTGCATTCATTCTCTTTAATGCAAAAAGGATGTGGATTTCCTTGGGGTCATGGAAGAATTGTTCATAGAACACCAAATTCTGTTAACAGATATTTAGGCATCATATAGCTCTCTAAAACTAATGACTGCAGTTGGCAGTAGCTGCTATTTTCATCTGGTACAAGAAATGTTCCATAGGCCTGTCGGTATAGGCTAACAATACACTCAGTAGATCCATGAAACTGCATATTGTCTCCCCAGTTCACATCATGTCCTGACATTGCCCTTTGCAGCTATGCCTTTGGGTTTACAGGAAAATCCCTCTACACTGTTATTGCAGCTGTGGTCTCAATTACTCATAAGATGTATTGTCCTTAGTTTGATGCATAATCTAAGATGTATTAATTGGTTTAAATACCATGTAAATCTCTGTATCCAGTAAATGAAGAAAATAGGACTTCTCAGAACACTTCTGAGGAGTTATGCAGTGGATCAAAAACTGACCTTGAGTATGAAGCTGCCTATACCCAGCTAACATGAGAATGTGCATGATGTGGACCATATTAAAATCCTCAGACATCTGTAGCAACAGATAGCATGGTCTTTAGACAGTGACCATTAACTAACAACTGTTACCTCAGTGGAGGTGAGATGTTGTTTTTTCAGAGGTGAGGTTTTCTACCATACTTGTGAGGAATCTGCTGTTACTTAATTATTTTTTTTTAATTAAACTTAAGGCAATTTTCCTGCTAGATGTTATAATGTTAAATTCCAGAGTTAGGTAAATATCAAGGTTTGGAAGAGACTGTTTTTCAGAATACAGAGAAGGTGTATATGACAGTCTCAGGTATACACATCTACTTTGCAGACGCAGCTGGGTGAGAAGAGAGTTACCTCCTTTCCTTAGAGATAAGCTGAATATGATAAAACATGTTATAACAGAGGAAAGACTAATTTGAAAGGAAGTGTTGCTTATTGGTAAATTACGTAAAGGAAGAAGACTGAGGGTAGCATCTTAGTTAAAGTGTTGATAATCTTGGCCCAGAGCGATATGCTGGTGAGCACTCAGGGAGCATTGGCATCTATTGTTTCTCAGTGCACTTACTCTTTAAAACCAGGAAAAGTGCTAGTGGTAGAAAGAGCTGAATCACTGAACAAGAGAGGAATTGGTATCATTAGTCAGAAAAACCGTCAAAACAGTCGTGCCTGGACTGTCATTCTTAATATATAAATACCTAAAAGTCTTTTTTGCACAGTGCCTTGACAGGTTTTAAGAAAACAAAATTCTTAACAGTAAGGGGAATGGAGGACTTTCTGTGGCTGTAGCCACTAGGGATGCAACAGAGACATGGGAAATCTTACTCAGTGGCTAGTGCCAGGCTAGACTCAGGGGTGAGGGTGATAGCCAGGTACTGTAAATAGGACAAGCCAGGGTTAGAAGCCAGAAAAATCAATGCTGTCTTTAAACTGTCTGTGTGGAAAAGATCAGTGGTAAAAGTTTGGGTAGTCAGGACACCATGGAAGACAGGTGGGGACAGTGGATCCAGGCCAAAGCCAAGTGTTCTCAATTAAAGAGTATATCTTGAATATTGAACAGTCAAACTGGAATGAACACATGCGACTCCAACATCAGGAGTCAGAGTAAGCAGTCAGGGCTAAATGTATATAAAACAGCTACAAGGGTGAGACACCATGTTAAGGAAATTTCTTCACCCTAGGTTTCAGTGTCTCAGGCATAGAGTCTTACAATTTATTCAGCAGAAAAATATCTCAAGCTGGGTGCCTCTGGAGAGGGACCCCTCTTATTTGTTTACACATGCCTTTTAAGGCCTCACAATCTATTCCATGGACCTGTTCACATGACACATGCAACCACTTAATTGATCAGAACTGTTTCTTCTTATTGATTGGCTCTGTACTTCTCCCCCATGAATGTTTCTGTCTTCTGCTGTCATCTCTGTTCATCTTCTACTGTCCTTCAATAAAATTACTTCAAATATTCAGCCTCATTTTCACTAGTTTTGGTGCCTTCTCATTACGACTAAAGAAAGGTTCAATTTAAAGTTTCAGTTATGGTTTGTAGCCTAAGTTCACAGTACTCTGGTCAGTCATGCTAAACAAAGTCACTCAGGCAAAGCACAGTCACTCATGTTAAGTAAAGCAGAGCAAGTTCCAATTCAACCTAATTTTAAGCAATCACCCAATTAATTCTAATGTTGTATGAGTAAACTATCTTAATCCCCAACACATATGCTAGATGTCATGTTGAACAGTAGAAATCAACTGGCTAACATAGCACTCTTGGCTGGGCTAAAAGCTTGAGTGAGACCCTGATCCCTGCCACAGAGCTCAGTTTCCCAGGGCCTGACAGTGACAGTCCTAAAAAGCAACAAGAAAAACTCTTGACGAAGTTGCAAAGATCATTCATAAAAATGCACATGAACACTGATGCCTGAGAAACATATTCCCTTATTCGTGTTATCAAGTCCCTGTGAGAGCAGGGCACTCAGCCATCCCTTTGGAGAGTGACAGCAGTCTGCAGCTTTTCAAAATTATATCCTTGTAACAGCATTCATTATGAATGTGCTATCTTTTATTCCACCATTTGAAGTAATCCCTGTGGATCTCAGAACAAAGCAACGTGTGACCTTCATGGTGGAGAGAGACCAGCCACAAAGACTTTGTAGAGCAAAAGAGGCATGACAGTGATGAGTGATTTGGTACTTGTAAGGAATTGGTTCTAAATCCTTGGGAAAAGCAGAAAGAATAATCTGTTTGTTTCAGACAGTTCTCCTTCAGGAATATACTAGAGCAGATTAATGAAGTCTTGGAATGGATTCATTCTTGGAGCACAGGATTCTTTGAACATTGATCCCACTGCTGCAAATGAAGATTAAGACTGTGTGAACATGTTACCAGAAGATAAAACTTGTGGAATTATCCTTTTTTTATTATTATTATTATTCTCAGGCTGTGCTCAATTCCAAGCATCAGAGATACCATACTTTGTTATTAATAATTCACAAGTAAAATGCAATAAATGACCATGTGTGAGCCTTGTCCTAATCCATGTCACATCAACAGCCTTTAAAAGGACATAATTATGGGAAATGAGGAAATTTTGGGACAAATATGTAGCCTATGTCTAAAAGGAGTGTGTAGTGCCTCTTGTCCTGGCCTTCATCATATTCATGTATATGTGCCCTTGTTTCCAGTTTCTGCAAGACCTTTCCTTCCTCTGATTATCCAACCATACCTCATAGATCTACCTCTATCAACAGTGGGTTGTCCTTAAGAATGGAAAGCACAGTCTGAAGCAATAGTTTTAATTTGCATTTCAATAGACTGGGGACAAGCAGGTGGCTAATTAGCTAGGGTGATGATTTCTTTTATAAGGAGATAAGGAGATATTTTGTAAGACCAAAGTGACCTAAATCTTCAACTCCTTTCATTTAAGGTACCACACACCCATTTGACAGGATGGAGGTAGCTGTTGCTCACGATCACTTATGCCAGTTATGCACATTGTTTAATTGGCCTGAGACAATCCAGTAATTTTAAGAATGGTCTGAAAAATTAGCACTGATATTTATGGCGTCTGTGAGCTTGCCTCCTTGGAACAACAAACCCTTAAAAAACTTTAATGTACTGTCTATTCCTCTAGTTCTTGTCCAAACAGCATTTCTACTGAGTTCTATATACCCTGCCTTAACTGTAAAGCCTGACTGGAAGTTAAATCCAGTGGTTTTGTCATCTGAAAACAAACTGGGAAAAATTCTTTCTGCTTCTTTTTTTCTGAGGAAGGATGTTAATTTTTTACAAAAAGTGAAATAAAAAGTTGAAATCCACCTTGAAACAAACTCATAGGAGTTTCCTGGCTCATAATAGATATTAAATTACAAATTGATGTTTTCATATGATATTATAGATAGATACTAATTTACAGACCTTATCTCGCAAGTTACTAAATATCTTCAGTACCAGTTAAAGGCAGTGGTAGTGGATATAAAAGCTGATCAGTACTGAAAGGGATGGAGGCCCTGCTTATTGACATTTTCAAGTCACACTGTTTTCAAGCTTGTACTGTGACCAAGAATTGTCCTTGAAGAGACACACCTGAATTATCTCCTGCTCTATCTCTTCCTTTTCCTCAGCAGTCTTATTTAGCCATGACTCATTTTTTGAACTCATATCCCTCAAGTATAGCTAAAGGACAAACTGTCTGAACAACCACATAAATAATAAATCCTATGTTTAAATGTCAACCCTAAACAAACATTTTAAAATAAATACCATTTAACTTGTTTTTAAATTATAAGGAATAATAGAATTTTGCAGAAAACCAGACTATTATACATTTGTTTATACTTCATATTAACGTCAAGCAAGCAGAGCTCCAGGAGTGATGCTGAACTTTCTGTTCTCACAGTTGGTTACAGTTGGGTATTTGAAACAGCTTCTGCAACTCATGAAAACCAGTGGCCTCTGTAAGTCTTAAAAGCTTGCCCCCCACCACTTCTAATGCTAAGTGAGTTATAGGATTTTAAACTTCATAATCACAATTACCATCTATATTTCAATTTTCTGACATAATTCACTTCTTTGTCTTCAGACTCTTGCTTCACACTGCACTCTGCATTATACCATCCACTTATTGATTTATGGGTGCTTCTTTCCAGAGTGAAACTCAATTTGCTTTTTTTATGGACAAAATGTTTATACCCTGGTGTTAGATTTGAAAAAACCTCTCATCCATACTGATCTAATAAGTATTTCTGGCTTGTGGAAACTAAGGAGGCTTGTATTAAATTCTGTTGTGACAGGGGCATCCCCTAGAGGGTCCATAAAATGTCTCTGGCTACATTTCCTTCTTATTTAAAGTAAGGCAAAATAATAGAGAATAAAACCAAGAAAGAGGAACGTCTATACCCAATCAGAGGGCATCTCTTGATGAATCCCAAATTCAGTGAATGGAGCTCTATTTTAAAGTGGAATAATCCTGGTCAAACATTTAGTGTAACACAGACAATTATCTGTTCTACAACCAGCTTGCACATTCTCATTTTGACCACCAAAATGTAGTTTGGGTTCCTTCTGCCCATATTTCCTCACCAGGAGAGGTCTGGCATTGTTGTTTGTCTCTCAGTTTAGGTGCGTTGCAGATGTCCTCAGAGACTTTTGAGTCCCCACCTTTTCACCAAACCTCTTGTGTGTTTATCTCTGGACTCTTGATACACTGCTCACATTCTGGATGCTTGTAGAGCATCTTTCCC
The DNA here is from genome assembly GCA_033439905.1 of Ceryle rudis. Taxonomy (NCBI): domain Eukaryota; kingdom Metazoa; phylum Chordata; class Aves; order Coraciiformes; family Cerylidae; genus Ceryle; species Ceryle rudis. The sequence goes on from JAAGNO010017903.1 coordinate 73,314, forward strand.
ACATTTCTTTATGTTTTGCTTATTTCTTCCTCTTTCTCAATGTCATTATTTTTTTTCTTTTCCCACCAAATCTTCTTAGGAACAACCCATGAGTCCAGTCACACACATCTTTGTTCCCTGCTTGTCTTCTGCCCAGGAGCCCTATTCCTACCCAGTCAGTATCCTTACTTCTGGTCCAGCCTTTTGAGTGTTGGATTCACTCTTGTAGGAAATGACCAACTGGTAGGAGCCAGGTGCATGTGGGGCTTCCTGCTTATTCAATGCAGAAAATCATGAATACCATTTCATGTCAGTTGAATAGCTCCCAGGCTGAAGAAGGGCTGGTTGGAGAAGGGCTGGCTGGAGAAGAGTCGTGAACATCTGTGGTTTTCATCTCTCCAATGGTTCCCTCAGGGATGGAAAAGGGAGGAACACCATCAGCCTGTGCACACTCCCATCCCCTGGGTAGCTGAGGACTGAGGAATGGGTTAATTTGCTTCTTGACTAACTTCACTGAATGTGATAGCAGAGTATCAGTTATTGTGCTGGCAGGTTGTGCTTATTAGCTCCTGTGAGGTGTCAAAATGCTTAGAGCAGCTTTCCAGGACAGAAGCAGCCATGGGCTGGCACAGAGGAGAGCCTGCAGGGAATCAAAGCTCTCTGCATGAGACAGAAATACAGGTCTTAGTGAAGATACCTCTCACTCCTTCAGTTATGTAAGGAGAAGGAAATTGGGCCTTTTCCTGTTTTAGTGATAATTATTGAGCTTCAATTGCCTAATGTGGTCATTTCAAATGCCCTGTTCAGTTCCTGGTGATTGCGACCATCCTTGGAGACATAAAACTAGGGGAGACAGATCTCTGTGCCATATAAATTCACCAGACGCATGTTGGCCAAGTGCATTAAGTTACTGGGAGAAGTGAATCTGTTACCGTGAGCTCCCTGCAAATTGCCTTTCCTACCTCAAAGGGGTTATAAAATTTAAGACTGGATTAGAGAGTGTGAGAGTGCTTTTATTCCATTAACTCCCTTAGGGAATAAAAGTACTGAAATAGGTAATGAAGTGCTCATTGAATTTGCTGTTTTCTCCCCTAGTTACTTGTTTGTATTTGTTCCTGCTAGTTATTTGTTCTGCTGAGAGCCTGCATGTATGCTAGATTTCCCCAGTATATTTATATGTTTTCTGGTGGGTCATGTATCTGGGATGGAGGGTGGCAGCCTCTTTAACCTCATCTATGTTTGGAGAGCTTAGAGTAGTGCAGGTCTGTACCTGTATCTGGAACACACGGGGATATAAATGGTCACATTTTATAACACTCAGAATCATCCATTTGTTTTCTGTCATATCTAAAAGTTGTTTGGTTTGGGTTTTTTTTGAGGATTTTAGCATGTATTCTTGTTTCTGTGACTCTCTCTACGGAGAGTAAGAAAATGAGGAAAAAGAAATATGTGGGTTTTTTTGTAAACAATTATGAAATGACTCTAGTCACTGCAAAACACACCTTGATTGGTGTAAGGTCCTCATGGAATTTTACCATTAAGGTGGGGAAAAAAAAGGAAGTTGAAAACAAGACATCCTCATGTTTAAGACTTCTGTGACTGAGCAGAAATACATGTATTTTTTCTGATTGTGTAGTTAAACATCACTGGTTTTGCTCACCACCTTTACTAGCTAACCTATGAAGAATTCAGTATTCAGGGAAATTCTTTCAGGGTTTGTACCTGACTGGGAGCTGATAGAGCATCTTCTCTCTGACTTCCAGTCCTGGCAAGTGGGAATTAGTTTTAAGTGCTGAACTCACTCCTTTGCCCCGGAGTGCTGCCAGTGTGGGACACAGAAAGCTTTGGGCACTGCTGCATTGGGCAGTGAGTTGATTAAGCAAGCTAGCAATGCATTTTCACAGGCATCTGAAGCCTTTTTCAGAGCTGAGAATAAGAAGAGTGTCTGATCCAACCAAGAGGTGAGAATTTTCATTTGGATATAGGAGGACTCAATTTCCTTCTTTTCCTGAAGAGGTTTTAATGTTCATCTTTGAGTTCAGTGCTTTATGACTGCATTGATCAAGTGTTGGGAACTTTTGATGGGTCTCTGTCTCTTCAATCTCTGTAAAAGCTTTTCCCAACGACCCTGTGACAAAGTGGCTTTGTGTACAGACACAGACGAACAATTTGTTGTGATTGTATACACAGCTCCGGAAACTACCCTGCTGATCTGTAGCACAGACAGAGCCACTGCCTGCACTATTTTCTTGCAGGGCAGATACGGGTTGTTCAAACCTCAACTGGAAAATGTAATAAAGTTTGCCCATTAAATGAAAATCTATTTTTGGTGATGGATGATGACTTACTGAGGCCTTCCTCTATCTCCAGCATCTAGCTTTTATCACAGGCAACAAAATGTAGTTACATCTGTTATCTCTTGAAAACCTAGAAAGTTGTATATGCTTAACAATCTTACGAATTACATTACTGAACTTCAAGTGTCTAAATGCAGCATTTGAGTCAGAAGGCTAATAATCTCCCTAGACTCCTCATATAGTCCATGGAGAGAGAGAAAATACCATCCAATGGGAAATCCAAGCATGTAAGTCATGTTCCTTCTGCAAATCCTCAGGAGAAGTTTCTTCCCTTCTGCTATTTAGTGGAGTGCTGGGGCTGCCTGTCACTGCATAAGGCACCTTTGTGAGCAGCTTGAAGACAGGCTGGAAACAAGCCTTTTGCAAGGGATGGGGTAGTATCAAATGGGAGCTTTGAGGATGTATCAGGAGTGCAGTTCAGACCTTCTTTTCTTAGGAAATTAGTCAGATGAAGAACTACTCAGAATTTCAGCACACCGAAGAAATGTTTTGGACTTTACAACAAACATACTCTCTGCTGAAATCCCCTCCCAAACTGTCCCATTAGCAGATTTCTGGATGGGTTGCAGAAACTTACATGTAGTGCCAATGTGGATGCAGATGAAATAGCGCAGGAACAACTGCTCACTGTTCAGGAAAGATGAAACACAGACTTGTGCCCATAACAGATTGCTCTTATATCTGTCCTTCCAACAATGTGTTTCTTCCTTTAGGTGTCTAGGACAAGGGAAGCCCTTTGGAAGGGTGGTTTTGTCATCCTTTAAGGAGCTATTGAGCTTGAACAGGTTTCAAAAGGTGTCAAATGAGCCTGGGAAAAAGATAACAAGGTGGAGCTCATTTAGATGTTGCAGGATCACAGTCAAAAATGGAGAGTAAGCAACCAGGACACAGAAGTGATAGCAGAAAACTTCTTGGTACCAAAGGTGACTGTGCAGAGTTTGCTGCCAGTCATTTAATCGGTTGCAATCAAGTGCAGAAGGAGGTCACCCACCTGTGAGGATACAGACAGTGGGGAGAGAGAGGTATATACAGTTTATTTTCCATTCTTTTGCCCACATAGTTTGATTTTTATATTTAAGTTGAAAATCTATTTTTTTCTCATTTTTGTTACCTTTTTAAATACAAAACCTTTGGGCATTCCAGAGTTGCATGTTATAAGTCTTGGTTACTCAAAGCTCCATCTGACATGGCTATTTACTGACAAATGTTCAAGTATAAGGGTACATTCATCCAGACACCATGATTTTTTATAAAAGAAGTGTCTACCAAGTACAATATCTCTTAAAAAAGTTGTTAACATTTGATTACATTATGACAAAAGCATGAGTTTAATTTACAAGTTTTCATTCTGTAGCCTAATTACAGCCTATGTGGACAGATGGTCAGTACCTGCAAATGAAAACTAGATCTAAAATATTGTCACCTCCCATCTGTATTTTGTAGTGGAACTGACTTTCTGCCTCTCTAAAGCAGCATCTACAAATTTCCCTTTGGCTTCTGAAATGTCATAAATGGGCCTTAGATGAAAAATAAGATCCTCACAGGTATGAACTGAAAGAGGTAGGACAAGAAGCAAAATGAAGCAAATGTACTGAAGATTTATTAATTTATTTATCCGTTATTCTTATTCTCATAGGTGTACCAGAAGAGAATCCCTCACTCTGAAGTATTCATGGCTCACTGAGATACTGAGTGTTCATCCCTACCAAGTCATAGATTGCTACAGATTTTAATGGAGCAGAGTCAGATCTGAAGCAATTTGTCCCTGAATTTTCAGGAATAGGAATCAGAGCCAGAAACAGAAGTGGTTCCTTAGTCTGTTTCTGTAAAAACATGGTTAAAGTACAGGCATGCAGTGGTTTAGTTGTTATCATGGCTTCTGGTATGGTTCAGACCCATGAGGGAGCAGGTCTGGGCTAGGGATTGTCCTCCAGAGAGCAGCATGGACACTGCCAGTGTGTTTTTGAGGAGAACAGAGTTTTTCTGTGTGGACTAAGTTGAGCCATTTGCTCTCCATCCTAACTTATGATAAGCCTTTGAATTCTAAACCATTCCTCTTTCCATTCAACTCAGGTGGTAATGTACCTTATTTGAAATTATTTGAGTGGCACCAGTATGTGCAAAAAGAAATTTAGAAAATATATGTTTAATATTGTTTGGTTTTCAGTGCCATGTTGCATCAGTTTTATCAGCGTTATATTCATGTTTTCCACTTATTGGCTTCTCTCTATATTTTTTCCTTGTGTGATTTTTCCCCTCTGTGCAGGCATTCAGTGAGCAGTTTGCCTTAACAGCCCTGCAACACTGTGAATAAATGGTAGTGGGCTCAGTAATCCCACATGTAGGGAAATGGATAGAAATTAACATATCATGGGTCATAAAACTGCCAAATTCCTATAGTGAATGCAATGATCTGGTTTACACCTTCACAGTGTAGGTATTTTGGACACTTTTTTTACCAATCGCCATTTTACAAATAGTAAAAGTGTTACCTGATGTCATGTTTTGTCTGGTTGACATTTCTTAGTAGAAGGAACTGTAGATGGATGAAGAACTTCATTTTATGACTATTTTTTTTTTTCTTTGAACGTATAAAGGCTCATTTTGCATTGCTAATTAGGTATTTCAGTTTCTGGGAATTATCTGAGAATTATAATTAATTAGACTGTCAAATGTGATGTGAATTAATTCATTACAGATCTATGTTAGGAAAGTGCTAGATTTACATCATTCTAATCAGGACTAGGGAAAACAGAAAAAAAAAAAGGAAAAAACCCTTAAAACTAATACTAAGCAGTATGTGACCCTTTTATCATTATCAAAGTAGTAAATGAGTATAACCTAATTTTCTATGACTTTGGTTTTTTTGATTGAGTTAGTACAAGGTTTAAAGCTTTACAGCTTTCTTGTAGAGAAGAGAATGAGTATAAGATGCTCTGTTAAGACTTTGTTTAATGCATGAAAGATATATGACTATATGTGAAAGATTATATGATGCATCTTCCTGTGACATGAAAGAACAAAGATAGATGATCCAGGAAATCCATTTTAATATTCTTCTGACCATTTACAAAGATATATTGTGCACAGTACTTACAAGAGACTGCACTCAGATGCTCTTCTCTGCTGGAGACAGTGGAATATATTAATGGAACAATTTGGGTCTGTGAATCCTTCTTTAGGGTCTCTCTTCCTGGGAAAGTATTCTACCACTAAGCTACTGAAAAGGAGGTGAACATGGTTTAAGGCTCTAAATCCCTATTTTGCAGAGGTGCCTAGACCCAGTTTTGAAGGTGTGTGTCTGTCTGATGGGCTTGTATTTCTCTGATGTTTCCTCTTGAGTGTGAGGGCATCCCAGTGCTGCTGGGTTGGATGTCAGAGCTGCTCCTTCATATGCACAATGTGCAGTGTGTCTAATTTGGGTGTACAACCTCCAGCCCTTGAACTGACTTCTGACTTCTGACTTCAATACTTGACTTCTAAGTATTGCATTAGGCAAAATCACTTTATCTATGAAGCCTTATTTCACATCTACTGTTTTGCAGAAATCCATCCACTGTGCCATTTGGGGATTCAATTGCTGCTCTGTGTGAATAAGAAGCCTACTTGTATAGGCAAGTTCATGTTTTAGTAACATGAAAGCTAATTCTGGCCTTTGAAGTACAGTTCACTTTAACAGTAATGCAGATTTATATGCATGGTTATGTAAAAATGTTGTTAGAAACTTGGTGTACAGCTGAGAGTTAGCTCCACATTTGGTGGGCAAGTTATTAGTTAATAGGATAAATGCCTGTCAAGGACCATTGTCCCTATGGCACTGAGAGTTTTTGTACCCGTTTTTCAACATATGAATCTCTAATCTTAGCTAGTATAGGGTGATGCTGAACCATGGGCTTCATAAGCAGCTAATTCATATCCATTGAGAGGATGGCCCTTAGCAGCTTCTTTTCTCAGTTTAACTTCCAAACCTATTAGAGGATTTTTCTTGTAACCACTTCCCTTCTCTAAATAATGGATTCTGTGACAGAGATTGATTGTCCTGACAGAGTTCATTGATTGTTAGGAAATATCTCCCCGCTTGGTTACTGCTTAAAAAACAAAATAGTAGCTGTAGTCACAGTATTTTACATCAGTGTTTTGCAAATGGTTTACATACATCTTAATATCTACCTATCTCTACCATCTATTACACCCTCTCTGCTGAATTTGCTGCTGGGTTGATAATGACATGGGGAAGGTTGGTTTGAACCGAGAGGATGATAACCATTTTTTAAAGTATTTCTTGTTCTACCTGTTTTTTTTCTCTTGTGCTAGTTATTAACAACATTTGTGTCACCGTATTTAGCAAGCAGTAGGAAGAAAGAACTCCGCAGTAGTATTGACTATAAGTTCAGCGAAGCCAAAGTGGTTGTAGTAAAATGTAATGAAAAATAAGCAACTTTTTCTTATTTCTCTGTTTAAATATTTCCTTCAGTAGGCTTCTGCTTTAAGATAACTGAAATATTAATCTGGAAGACTTTTTCAGGTGAAATTTTTAAGATGACATCTGTGATATTTAGTAGGTTGAACACCAACATCAGAGCATGATTTGCTGTAACCTTTTTTATGGTGACCTGAGGCAGTCTGGCATTCATATAAAAGCTGTACACTATGTCATTGGGAAAGGCTGCCCTTCAGCTGCCCCAGGAAATGGTTGAGTCACCATCCCTGAAGACCTTTAAAAGACGTGTAGATGTGGTGCTTAGGGACATGGTTTAGTGGTGGACTTGGCAGTGCTGTGTTAATAGTTGGGCTTGATGATCAGAAAGGTCTCTTCCAAGCTAAATGATTCTATGATTCTAGGTTTTTTCAAAAAACCCAACCCAAACCAACAACAACAAAAAAACCCACAAAAAAACCCCAAAAAACCCAACCCAACCCAAACAAAAAAAATGATTTCAAGAACTTCTTTTGAATAGATCTTCAGAAGACAGAGGGTAGAGAGTCAAAGGCACTCTCATGGAACACCTTACTCAAGATGTCATGAAGATGGTGACCTAGCAATATCTTGGCCTTGCATACTCAACAGTATGACAATGGCTGATTCTATAAAGCAGTGGTAGAACTGTGATGTGTCTGTCATGACAGGTATGACATAACTTCTCATTAAAGGTTTTTCATGCCAATAATTATTCATCAAATGTCACTGGAATAGGGGCACCCAGGAGAAAAAAAACCTCAGGTGAACAATTATGGATGTCCTGCATGCACCTAGTGACTTTCTAAGAGAAAGGTGTGATCACTGTCATCAGGGCCAGAAAGCTCCATTGCAGTTGTGCAGGATTCAGGGACCATCTTTGACTCTTAGGGGTTTCCTCAGCAAAAATGGTGAAAGTGAACAGCATCTCTTTAGCAGCTCAAGGTGCCAGACAGCTCCTTCTGGAGTATAGCAGAAGGTCCCATAAAAAGGAATTGCTCACATACTATTTGCTTTCCTGTATGAGGTTGTGAGGCTTATGAACCCCCAGCAGCAGGGCAAAGGATGTGTTCAGAACTCCTGCTCTGGACAGGCAGGAACAGACACAGGTGTCTGCTCCAGCGGCCACACAGTGTGTCACCAGAGACCCACAGCCTGTGGATGGGACACATCACACTGCTCAGATCAAGGCTGGAGGTGGCTAGCAGTGGTCATTAGGGAGGAGGAGAAAAGAAACAGCAACAAAATGGCTGTTCTTTGGCAAGGGAAGGATGATCTGTTGCTCTGAATCATTGTTAAAGTGAATGATTACATGTTACTCAGTTTCACAAACTTCTCCACTCTTCATTGATAAATTCTCTAATTTCTGCTAAATCCTTTCATTTCCTATACTTTGTTTTCCCATACTATTTCTCTGCTTTGTCTTCTCTCAGTGTTCCATAAAAAACAAACTCTGAACAGTAGGAGCTGTTGTCTTCGTTACACATTTGTACTATTCCCAGCAAAATCGAGCTTAGATATGCAGGGGGTGGGTGGGGGGTGGATGGTGTGTGTGGGGGGGTGTCCAAGTACTATTTTAAGTATTCTGCAAATTATAGTAATAACATCAGATAACGGTGGGGCCTGATTAAAAATCAGTGTTAGAATCGAGGTGCTGGACAAGGGAGGATAACTCTTGACAAGGAAATCAGTCCTGCTCAGGGGGTTATGGACCTGTCTGTAAGTTTAACTTGTTTCTTTCCCCAGATATTAGGACACTGAAAATTGATTGGATTGTTTCATTGCCAAATAACTTAGGCATTGATTAGCTTATACTTCAGGTCCTGAGAGACAAACAATTCACACTGTTCTCTTGAGCTTAGTGAAGTATTAACCTTGAAGTTGACTTTTGCATTGCACCTTTGCAGTCTCCCTTTGGCCTACAACCTGGATGCTTGGAGTGACTTTGTTGCATCTGAGCAGACACATTGCATCCTTGAGTGACAGCTACCTTGTGACTCAAGAAGATGGTTGAGGAGGGAAGTGAGGAGAAATGGCCACTAGGTTGGAGGATGTTGCAGGTATAGGAATTATGAAAAAAGAGTGTCTAATATCCCAGACTGTCATGAAAGATTATTCTTTGGGGGTTGTCACTGAGGTATGGATGGGAAGGAGTTAGAAGTTTAGAGAAGACCTGAAGGAGACCTCCAACCTGGAGCTGAAGGAGATTTAGAGCTTAAATGTGAAGGGAAAGACTTCGATAAAGGACAAAGTTGCAGTCTATTTGCTTCTGGCAGCAGAAAGTTTTGAGGATGCTTTTCTGGGTCACATCAGAAGTTAAGAAAATAAATTAAATACCTGGTCTTAATTACACAGGTGGGTTAGGTGTCCCATCAGTAAACATACTTTCTTTAATTGGCTCACATTTTCTTTACCTGGTCAAGATATTCTTCAGAAAGAGTGGGAGATAATGAGATAGATAAGGAATGACTGTTTTTAACAGAAGCTTCTCTTTAAAAGGACAAAAATGCAACAAGGGGCAGTGAGGCAAGTCTGTTTTACTCCAAAATGAGCAATATGTTTCCTTTAATCTTTTCTTATACAAGCAAAGATTAATCAGTTAAAAGGTAGTAGATAATAGTTGCAGCTGCTCATTTAATACCACGTCTATTACATCTATATAATGAGAGGCCTAATTAAACAGTACAGACTTGTCTTCAAGTTCTTAATGATCAAAGATGAGTAATACTCTGAGGTAATAATAGATGATGTTTAATATTTGGCTTGGTCAGTACCTGACCACAAAATAATATCTAGAAATTTTGTTTTAGAAATAATCACTAATATTTATCTTCATATAAGACAAATTGCATAGGATAACAGAAAATAATTGGTAAATTATTTTCATGCAAAAGTATCAAGTATAAGACATTAGGGTTGTGCTGGTGTTGAGAAGTGACTGCTGCTGCTTGAAGATGCTGTTGTTCAGCGGAAGCAGATCTTCCAAGCCATGGTATTCTCCATGTAGGAAGTGAAGCTGTTTTGCTCTTTCACACCTATCTCCCCCAGAAAAAGTATATTTTGCTTATGACTTGACATCACCTGGTTATATAAGGATAGAGAAAGAGATGAGAGAATGAAAAAAAAAAAAAAAACAAACCAAAAAAACCAAGTGTGTATTTTATGCCTTCCCATAGGCTTGGGCTAAGTTCAATGTATGTGATTTGTCAAAGCAGAAAATGTGACATGTTATGAAGTCAGAATAGATGGTTGTTGGAATTTGGTTTGGCTTGCCATGCACAGACAATGCAGCCATCCTAAGTTCTCTCCTTCTGAAGTTTTAAAAGATTATATGTAAAAAAAATGACAATAACAGGGTTTCTAGAACTGTCCAAGGTAAGCTATTCTGGTAAATTTAATATCCCCATGTTAAGAAAATTTATCGTATTTCTAACTCAGAAAAGTTTACCTTCCTTTTTAGCCTCTGAAACACATAATTTTCCTGTTATATTGAAAAGTGAACTACTTGTTCCTATATATACTTAAGAAAAAGAAAGTACAGGATAGGAAATTATTCCTGGATCAGCAAATCCAGATCTCCATGATCCTTGGAACCTATATAATAGATGAAATATCCACAGAAAACATAAAGTATGCCTCAACTTACTGTAAATCAGGACCTATGACCAGAAGAAGGCAGCAAGAAGTATGGAGATCAGTGATCCTCCTGAAGTAGCAAAAGATTCATGAAAAACTAATAAATAGAGCCTTGGAAATGGGGTTACATCTTGTCCTTTAAAAGAAATCCTAGAAAAAACAACCTGACAAGCTCAGTCACATAAAAATTCAGTCATGACAGATCTCATAGGGGTTTTAAACTTGGATCAAGGCTTTCTAATGAGACACGATCCCTTGTCCCAAACTGTGATCCATCTCAGAATAATTAATTATGTTCCTTCTTCAGTTGCCTCAGAGGAAGGCAACACCTCTCTTCCATTCCTGAAAATAAGCTCTGCGTTGAGACAAAAATAAATTTATCATGTAAATATGGTAAAACAAATGCAATCGTCAGACAACAACAAATCTTTTTTAAATCAGATTTAGAAATTCTAGTAATTTAAAAATCCAAACTTTCAAAACCTGTGATTAAGGAAATAATTTCTCTGTTGTTGTTGTTGTTGTTTTCTTTTTAAGACCTTTCCAGTCAATCAAAATCTGTCATAGATCCAGAAGTGGGAACTGTCTTGCTGTAGTGGTCAGAGCTTCTTCAAACACATACATAATGACATATATCCCAAATCAACTTGTTCAGATAGCTGAAGCTATCTGAAATCAGCCCTTTGGTGACAATGTCATCTGGAGGTCCCATCCCTGGGATATTCAAGGTCAGGCTTGATGAGGCTCTGAAAAACCTGATCTAGTTGAGGATGTCCCTGCTAACTGCAGGAGGGGTTAGACTAGATGACCTTTAGAGGCCCCTTCCACTCCAAGGCATTCTATGATTCTATGATTGCACTTACGATGACACCTGCTATGCTATCAGCTCCATTTCAGGATGTTTTCCAAGACTAAATCTTACAGTCAGTATCTGTGGACAATGCTCTTTGTTCCTAGATGTCCTTTTATATAATAAAGGATTAATAATTAATAATTAATAAATAAATATTATATTTTAAATAATGCATTGCTTCCTTGCTATTCAGCTTTCCAAGCCATCCAGGTACTTCTCTCTCACTGTCTTTTCCTTTGATTTATCATTTGTCCCTTTTTCATCACAGTTTCAAACTTTGAATTTTTTTTCTTTGGACCAAAAAACCAATCTGTGCAGAGCCCTGTAAAAATATCTTTCATAAAAGCTGAAGGTTGTTCTTTACATGCAGATGCTGCTTTAAAAGGAATGTTAATTTAAATGTGTTTTTGTTTAAAATCCTTTCTCTGTTGTTACAAGCAAGCTTTTTCAGGAAAAATAGGAAAAAAAAAAGATATCTCCAGGGTTTTCCAGTTTTATAATTTTGCATGTTTTGGAAGTGTTCTGGATAGACTTTATTTCCCTATATTCCTATGTAGTCCATTAAGTCCTTCTATAAATTCTTCAGCACATGCCTAACTTCACTCATGGGAAGTGGCCATATGGCAGTAAAGGGAACAATTCACATAAACAGAATCCTGAACAGGATTTTAACAGGTTGTTTTCCATGGCACATTTAGTAAAGGACTGGGGAGTATTTAAAATAAAGAAATGCCATTATACATCACAAAGATAGTCAGATCTAAGATGGCATTTAGAAAAAAGAGTTGGTTTTGAGGAAAAATTTCAGTGTGTTCAAGTGTCACTTCTTCCAATCCTGATTTTAAAAAATTATTATTTATTCCTTAATTTTTCAGTTTTCTATGGCTATACCTACAGCTGAAAATAAAGCAGACAGTCATGAACTGTTGCTAGCCTGGAAGCCAACCAGCATGACAAAGTTTGTGTCTTTCACGTCCTAAAAGAGGGTGGCTGCATCCGAGTTACCTACTGGAAACACTGTCTGGTCAGGGTACCCCCTAAACTGTGCCTGGCCTTTCCCTCGGAGGTTGTTAGATGACCTAGATGAAAACCATGACATGTTCTCTGCTAATTCAGCATGTACTGGTTTAGTACTCTAATATAAACGTTGCTTGTGATTCTCTGCCTTTACTTTAGCAGACATACCCCCACCTATCTCGTTATACTAATCAGCAATTAGCTTTTAAATTCTTAGCCTGCTAATTGAAAACGACAGGGATTTGTTCTGAGGGAAACATTCTTGAGTGTATGACAAGGCATCACTGCCAGGGGGTAAAAAAAATGATTACAAATATATGCTTGTTTCTTAGCAACCATTCAGGGTTCCCATTTCTAATTAATACTGTACAGTTCCTTGAAAGCCTTATTAGTTCACAGTACTGAAAGATCAATTAATCTCAGTTAAAAATTGATGGTATGAATAATTTTTGTGAAATTCTGCCTGTGTCTGTGTTTACAGTTAAGACAAGAAAGCGAGCCTTTTTGGTTTATTACGACCTTGAAATACTTGAACACAGAATATGTGTAAACAATAGAGATGAGTTTTCTTTCACTTGATAGCACAATTCCTACTTTTTTTTTTTAATTCTAGTAGCATAAATGGAAAATAACTTACCCATGAAAGATCTGATGAAGGAGTTCCTCTTGCTACACCTGCAGCAACCAACAACAAAAACAGAAGCAAGAGAGAGAATAGGATTCTCCAAATCCTCTCAGCTTCCATAAGTATAATGACATTCCATCATCATTACTACAGTGACCTACTTATATTTAGAGAGAGTGCCTTAGACAAAGCCAAAACTACAGAATAAGCTTTAAGTCAGTAGATGCTGCACACGTGAACTCTAGGTTCAGTAAAAAACCCAAGGGCATGATTTTATAACCAGAGAATCTTTGGGATTACATATGAACATAGAGCTATTTTATAGATAAGACTTCAGGACTGGGATCTTAATAGTACTGTGACACATTTATACCACTAGCTATCATAATATACCTTCTCTAAGGTAACAGCAGATGGTGCTGGCTAACAGTTCCAAGTCCTGGTCCTTTGTTAATATCTAAAAGTCCAGTTTGGGGAGTAGAAGAGGGTGTGCACAGACCTTGGGTAGATGTTGACCGTTCAAAAAGAGCATTTTTTTTCCTGACATCATCTTATATTGAGTGGGGTGCTGTTCAGATGTTAGAATAATATTGTGTTGGATTGCAGCACTGGACTGCAGCACTTCAGGTTAGAGAAAAACAACTGTTTCATCCAACAAAGAGAGTATTGTTCTGAGCTCCTTCTGTCTTAGATCTGCTGCATAGGTGTTAGGATAAAATCGCAAATAGGATAAACAGAAAAGGGAGACTAAGGTATTTGCAGCCTGAGCTGAAGTGTCTCCACTCCCTCTGTATTATATGGTGAGACGTGATTATCTCAGAGGAGGAAAACACTTTCTTAATGCTGCTTTCAGTCAGAGGCAGTTTCTGAATTTCCTGAAAAAGCTCATTTCCCTGCAGAAAAATATTGTTGTCTGAGTTAAAACAAGTGAGCAGCCAACAAGACCACCTGGTGTAATTTTGTGGCACTTCTTTCATCCAACTCAGTCAGATAAGAGGACGTTTCCCACTCCTGAGAGTGAGGAGAAGAACATAAAGCTGTTATTCCAGCATGTACTCCAGCTTGTAGTAGTTACTGCTTTGGGGATGGCTCTTGAAGGTTATTTCACAGATTTACAAAATAGTTGAGGTGAGTAGGGACTTCTGCAGATTGTCAGGTCCAAACCCCTGACTCAAACTAAGGTCACCCAAAGCTGTGTCCACATAGGTTCTAAGTATCTCCAAGGAAGAAGACTCCACAATTTCTCTGGGGAACTTCTGGCTTGCCAGCTTTCATGGGAAAAAAAGCCTGTTTCGGTGGAATCTCCTGTGTTTCAGTTTGTGCCCACTGAGTCTTGTGCTGGCACTTGGCACCACTGATAAGCTCTTGGCTCCATCTTCTTTACTCTTCTCCCTGCTCAGGTATTTACACATTGATAAGGTCACCCTTATCAGCCTTCTTTAGGCTGAACAGTCCCAGATCTCTCAGTCTTGCCTTACATGAGAGATGTTCAGAAGTTCCTTAAACACCTTAGTGGCCCTTCTTTGGATGCTCTCCAGTATGTCCATGTTTCTCACACTGAGGAGCCCAGAGACCCTCCAGGTATGACCTCACTAGTGCTGAGCAGAGAGGAAGGATCACCTCATTTGACCTGCTGGCAATCCTTTGCCTAATGCAGCCTGGGAGGATGGTGGCTTTCTTAGCCAAAGTGTCCATTGCTGGCTCATGTTAAACTTGGTGTCCACCAGACCTTCAGATCCTGTTTTAAAAAGTTGTTTTCCAGCTGGCCTGCCCCCAGCATGTTCCATTACCTGGGACTATTCCTTCACTTGCAGCAGAAGTTTGCATTCCCCTTGGCTGATCTTCATGAGGTTCCTGTTGGCCCATTTCTCCATCCCGTCACGGTATTTCCTGCCCCTATCTCTGCACACTCAGTCAGCATCTCTGTTATTCTCAGATTACCTGTCCCAGTTTTCACATCTTATATACTTCCTTTCTGAGTTTTGTTTGGAGCTCCTTTTTCACCCATGTAGGCCTACTGCCATCTTTACTTTATTTGGTTTCCTGCAGATTGGGATGAGCCATTCCTGAGCTTGGAGGAAATGATCCCTGAAAGTCAGAAAGCTCTCCTAGACTTTCTAGGATGGTCTCCCGTGGGATTCCTCCAAGCAGATCTGGGAACAAGTCTGCTTTCATGAAGTCCAGGCTTATAATACTATGATCCTGCTTTCAGGCCTGCTCCTTCATCTCAATATCCTGAAAATTACCATCTCATGGTCCCAAAGCTGGCCCCAACTTTCACATAGTGACCAATTGTTTCTTGTTAATGAGCATCTCCCCTGATTGGCTTCTCAGTCAACTGTGTCAGAAAGTTATCATCAGCACACTCCAGAAACTTTCTGGATTGCTCGTGCCCTGCTGGTTTATCCCTCCAGGAGATATCAAGGTGGTTGAAGTCATAGAATCATAGAATGGTTTGAGCTGGAAAGGACCTTAAATATCATCTAGTTGCAATTCCCCTGGTATGGACAGAAGCAAATTCCACTAGACCAGGTTGCTGAAAGCCCCATCCAACCTGGACTTAAACATTTCCTGGGAGGAGACATCCACAGCTTCTCTGGGCAGCCTGTGCCATTGCCTCACCATCATCATAGTGAAGAATTTATTCCTTATATCTAGCCTAAAATTACCCTCTTTCAGTTTAAAGCCATTATTCCTTGTCCTATTACTACATACCCTTGTAAAGAGTCTCTCTCCAGCTTTCTTACTGGAAGTGCCTCATGAGGACCAGGACCTACAAATATGAGAAATCTTCCAGTTGCCTGAAGAAGCTTTCATCTATCCTTATCAGTAGATCTATAGCAGACGCCTACATTAATGTCATCTACTTTGGTCTGCCTCAATCTTGACTCACAATGTCTCAGCTGGCCAATGGCCAGCAGCACTCCATGCACTCCCCTTGCTCTCCCACTTAAAGGCCAAAAAAGCCTTTTTTAAGGCACCAAAAAAGTCAAGAAAATAATCAAACTCTGAGGTAATGGCTGAAGTAATTTCTGTGTATTCAGGGCTGCCCAAGGTACACAGGCACCCAGCTGTGTTAGACTGACCATGTCGAGCAGAGGTAAATATGCACGTTGCCAGCACATGAGTTTACACTCAGCAGCGCAGAGCTGCGCTGTGTCCCTACAAATAAACACAGACAAAGGAAAATGATCTCTTGTAGCTAGGAGACTGACTGGTATGAAATAGAGACATAGGAGAAAAATGCCCATTTCTAATAAAATAACTTACTTTTATCTATTTAGAGAAGAAAAAAGAAGGAAAAGCTTTTCATGCCTGAAGTTATGTGCAAGACATTCCTTAAATAAGGAAAAGGTGCAGTGTAGTAAGAATATTTTATTATTAAGCACAGCATATATAGTGACAAAACCTGGTAGAGCAATCTCTATTTGCTGCCTTAAGTAACAAACACTGTTCAACCTGTGTCTGTGATAAACCAAATTTGTGTTGGTGATCAGATATTACTCTGGGGATCTGGAGAAGTTATACTTGTATAAATGTGGAAATATTGGATCCATGGCTAGTAAAATCAACTGGGGTGACGTGGTAAATTATTGTTAGCTATGGGAAAATGAAAATGGGAATGTCTGTGGCTGCCTGATAAAGTATTCTACTTGAGACTTGCAGATAATCTGATTTTCATTTCTTGTAAAAAGAAGCAAGGAGAATCTTATGGATATACTAAAATTACAGCTAACTTCCTATGTGACACTTTATCTAAGTCTTCCTGAATTATCTTATAGAATTGAAAACTAAATTGTGTCAATAAGCTCTTGAGTAACAGGTTAGTTTTTGCATTTGGGGTAGATATCTTTCTTATTCAGCTTCAATAACAGCAGTTTGTGCTCTAGGAGTAAGAGACTGTTTAAACTCAATTTCCAGAGTCTCCTTCCAATATGGACATTTATATTTCTGTCAGTTAATCCATAAAATCTCTTCACTCATGAGTGTTCCTAATGTTTGATTACAGTCATGACATATCTATATATACCTTCTTACTAATGTTGCTCAATAAGCCTTCATAATATCTAAAAAGAAAACAAGCACAAGGTGCTTGCTTCTTGGTCCTACAGAAGCATAAAGGCAGAAAAAAAATTTGAATTCCAGATATTTTAAACTCTGCAGCTGTAATCCTGCAATGACACAAGAGCAGAATGAACCCAGGGTAACTGAGTATAGTGGCAGAATATCCTCTCATCTCTTGAATAATCATGGAATAATGAAAGATGCATACACTGTTCTACAAATTCTGTTGTAGTCTATTCTCTTTGGCTTTTTTTTTTTTTTTTAATTTTCACACATTTTCCATAATGAAAAGTAATTTGGAACTGAACAGAGCTATTTTCACCTGAAGTAACTATTGGACTGCTACAGCCAGCAGACTAACAAGAAGAATAATCAATAACAGATTACTGAGTCCTGGGAAGTCTGTGGAGGAGTGGTATTCAAAGAAACCAGACAAAATCCAAAAGAAACTACATTAAAAACAGCAGTGAAAAGGAACATAAATACACCTCTTATTCTCCCTTATTTTTCCATTGTAAGGGGATATGGTACTGTTTGCATCCTAATGTACAGCCAGAATGACATTAAAAAATTCCAAGCCCCTCTTTTCTATGTAGTGTTATATGAGAACTCTAAAAAAAGCTAGGCTTTTTTCTGGATCTCTATTTTCTTTCTCCCTCTGTAATATTCAAGTCCAGAGGGCATAACTGAGCTAGTGATTTAGTTAGGCAAAGTTCCTGGTTTAAGGTATTTTCAGCTGAAAGTGTTAATCCTACATTGGTTAAATATGACCTTAACTTTATCTGTAACCTGGAAAAGGTCATGCAATATGTTATATAAACACTGTTAAACGCAATGTGTTATATAAACCCGGACATTAAGTACCATTTCTAGATGCTAGTCAGGAAGGCCTGTTCTGCCATACCCACAAGAAATACCACAAACAGGCAAAACAGCAAACGGACTGCTTGCAATTAGTAAGGGACAAACAGAAAGTATAGCAGTGTTTTGCTGTTATCTCCCCACTTTGGCCATGGTGAGCTGAAATTTTAGCAATTCTATTTCTTCCATCTTATGAGGCTATAGCAGAACTCAAAAATGTTTGGGAAAAGGTTGCAAGATGTTTAAAGTTAAAACTCGTCTTCCATATTTTGAAGAAATAAATAGGCAAGGGGTCTTCAAGCATCCCTGGATAAAAGTCGGAGTTGACTGGGGTTTGAAATATCATGAATGACATTGAAAGGACTTTGATTATCACCACACATGAAAACCACTTTGTCCTTTATGAGCTTATCCTGAACTAGCTGTAAGCATATATGTGGAACTGATGCTGTTTCAGTTAGCATTGATAGTTAAGGTCCTTAATGGTCCTAAGTAGCTGAGGCTGAGTTGGCCAATACTAAAAGCTCACTGATGTGTGAAGCCAGAACTGAAGTGGGCTGTGTTCCCCAATTTTTCTCACCCATCCCTGAAATTTTATGTTTCTCTGCCCCATCCCCTAAACAAAAGTGAGTGATATCATCTGATCTTGATATTTTGTTTTTGGGATCAGGCCTTGTACTGGTTTTGCTTATTTTGCAGGAATTCTGCTTCCATCAGGCACCCTTCCTGCCCGCTCTACTTCCTTAGTTCTCATCTTGACAGATTTTATAACTTGCACGTTTTTCTGTGCATACCATTTCTGAAGCCATATCCCCAATCACAATTGGTGTTTTGCAGTTATGGCTATTTTTTATATTTTAATTTATCAATTTGACAAAAAACTGTCTGTGGACTTACAATGTTACAACATATTTTTAAGATAATGATGATCCTGGTATTTTAGTGTGAATAAGTATGGGTTTAAGGCAAGCAAGTATTAACCATATCTTGCTGTATATGCATTAATCCTATGGATACAAGAGACCTCTGCTTGGGCTACAGGTTAACTAGTGGATAGCACATTCCTAGTCAACAAAAGCAGGCAATTTTTCATAAAACTTGTGAACCTCCTTGTCATAAGATTTTCTTGATATGAAACTGTAGTTAAAAACAATAGGTGAGTTCACAGATCAGAAATTTATCAAAGGCTGTTGAACACAGACAGGAAATTTGAGATTTATTGCCAAAAATATGTATCCTAAAATACATGGCACATCTGCACAGAGTTATCAGGTATACCACAAGACCTGTAGGAGACCTATGAACCTCCCGGAACAGCAGCTGCATGTCAGGCAAGATACACACAAGGATTTGAAATAACAGCAGACACCTATATTTAAGTACCTGAAAACCATCCCAGTCCGTCTCAAAAAACACATGAAAGACAGTTGGAGGCTACATATCTGTCATGGTGTCAGACAGATTGTTCTACAATCCAATTCAGTTCTACTGTTTTATGTAATATGAACTTTGACAGAAGGAAGAGGGAAGATCTCTGAGGCGTGGGTTGAGGTTACTCTGAAGTGACATTAGTATTACAACTATGTGTAGTCTAAATTCAGACAAAATCAGTGGTAGGGGAAGTGTGGTCAGACTGTTGGTTGAGGTAAAGTTGTATATCCTTAGAAGCTGAAATATATATGACTGTCAGGCTAGAGACCTAGGAGATGTACTGTAAATCACAAATGGGAAACCTGAGACAACATCAGCCACAGTTCAGCCTATGGTCTTGAGCAGCAGCATGGCTGAGTCCCGCTGTGCTTGATGAACAGCATGTTGCTCCTTCATGACATTCTCCTTGTCACCACATCTCAAAAAATAGACCTGAGCAGTGTAGCTGGTGCTAAGCCTGTGGAAAGGGGAACATTCCAGAAAAAGGAGCAGTTTGTTATTTAGTCATTAGCTTGTAGAAAAGGCACAAATGAAGATAATTTCTCTTTGGCTGAAGCTACCCAAAAGAGAGGTAGGGCTGATATCAAGCTGTGACTGAAGTGATTTGCTTAAGGACTTTTAACTGGGTCACAAATGACATCCATTTCTCTGAGAGAAGAAATGCATTCAAGACCCTTTTGCTGGATTTGTGGGTTTTTTTTCTTTTTTTCATCTTTAATATCTTCAGAAGAGGCTTCCCCAGTAACCTGTGAGAGGCAATCTGCAAAGTTTTAAGCACTTTTGTCAGTGGTCTGAATAAAAGACCGAGTTGCTGGTGAATACCAAAACCCGATGTACCCATGGAAAAAGCTGAGACCATCTGTTCTACAACTGCAGAATACAAAATAATGTGCAGACTAGATTTCTAATGATGGCCAAATATTTTTATGGTCAACAAAATTGTGGGCAAAAAATGGAAGATGATCTTGTTGATGTAAGTGGGCTCTCATTTTTCACAGAAAAATAAAGACAAAATATATCAAGTCCAAGTGCATTTCAAGGGATTCCTCTAACATTGGAGTAAAAGACTCCATCAATCCTTCCATAAGATGTTACAAGCTCTAACTGAACTCCTGATTATTACCTTTCTTTCTTTCTTTCTCCAGCTGATAGACTTAAAACCCCTTCATTTCAGTGCTGGTATTTTTATTGTGCAAGTCTACCTGGCACTGTTCCAGTGTACAAAATGGAAATATCAGCAAGCCTGGAAGTATCTTAATCTGTCCAGAATAAACTTCCCTTAAAGAGAGCATTTAGCAGCATATATTCTGGTAATGGACTTGCCATGATGCTGACATTGTCATTTGAAAGACAGATGTGAGTACAAGAAGAATATAGGCTGAAGGGGATTTTCCAATGTAATGAGAAATACCTTAACATATGATCTGAAAGGAAGAAAATGTTATAGGCCCTGGATTTGATACAGTTGGCTGGATTTTGTTCTTAGTTACACCAGTTTAAATGCAATCTGTTCACCCTAATGCAATGCCAGTAAATGGAATCAGGATCTTTTCCATTTTGTCTGTGTACTTAGTGTTTAATGTCTACAGGAAATGAACCCTAGACATGAATATTAAAATCTGTCTTGGTAGAAGTTATGGCCAGGTGAACAATGGCTCTGACATTTGCTTTGGATCTCACCTAACTTCTGTTGATGTCAAAGGCAGGTCTACTGTGGCCACTGCAGGGAGTAGGGTTGAGAGCTAAATTGCTGTAATTCAAAATAATATTGAACAAATATCATCACATAAATTATACTGTAACTTGCACAGCTGTTCTTAAAATTAAATGCTTGTCTGTGTGAGAGCTAAGCAGCTAAATATATGCTACTTATATGATAACAGAAGGTCTTATGTCCACAGGATTAGCAATGATGCATATCTTAAGGTCTGTGGCCAAGACTACTAATGACATACCTTTAACCCATGTCATGAAAAGTTGGTCTTTTCTGAAAAATAGAGGAAATATGTTTCCAAAAAGTCTTTGTTCTCAAATAGACTGGTGCAAACATCTGGCAACTCTCCCTGCATTTGCTTTGTCTACAAGCCATTGGGTAAGTTAGCTTGAAAAGGAGGCAGATGCTCATCACACTGTTGAGAAATTCAGAAAGGGGAACTGAAACAGAACAAAACTCACTCTGTATGTGATCTGACCTATGCACTTTATGATCTGACCAATTCACTTGACTCATCTTGTGTTAATAGATTACCATATCTGTTTGTTCACCCTGACAGTGACATTCAATACTCACAATATGCTTATAAGGTCCAAGCAAAACCAACCTTACTTTGTGACTGAATGCCTTATTGTAATACAAAGTTACAGTCACACAGTACTTTTTATGGGCACTGATTAGCAAGGTAGTTAAAAGATTTAATACAATGGGGTGGTGGGATAGCTCAGCAAGTAGACTGCTAACACCTCCAGCTGCTACTCATGCTTGGTGATGGAGGCTAGCACACAAAAGTCTGAGTCACAAATTAATTTTGCTAATGCTTCAGAGCCATAAAAGAGAAAGTTGCCTCTTGACCTTTAATGAAACCAAACAGTAACCTAAATCATGGTTACTAAAGAGACACAAACTGCCTATTCCATTTGGACAGAATATGAAAACCAGTTTTATTTACAGAACAGTACAATTTGACTGCTCCAGCATTACTTCCTTGCAGAAGATTCAGCCAAATTTCAGCTTCCTCTTTGGGATGCATGAAATCATCCAAATCTAATTATCTATTCACATCCTGAATCAGCTGATATCAGAATGACTGAATATAAGGAGAAAAAATAGACTGAAATTACAGCAATGAAATCCCAATTTAATGAAGATGAGAATCGAATTCATTGTTCACAGTTGTCATATCTGAATTTCTTACTTTGGAGACAGAATCATTGCCAGATGCTAAGCGTAAGGTTGTGACATAATGCAATTATGCATGCTTCACCTCTGTCTAGTCAATAGCTTTTTCCATAGACTCACAGGAATTAAAGATGGGAAAGAATATGTATGCCAAGCTGTACACTCAGTACTGTAAGTTAGTAACTGTTTTATCCATTGAACTTTATATTATTTCTTCTAATTTCATAGGCCTTGTTGGGTAGAACATGAAAAGGTGTATGTGTCCTCCAATTTGTGGATGTTTTGCTATGGTCAGTCTTGGGGACTATCAGCATAAACATGTTTAATGGTCTAATTAGAAAATCTCTGCCCAGTATGGCCCTACATATGAATTTTGTAATTTATTACAAAACACATGGGTCCCCTCATGGTGCTTCTCTAATTATGTCCTTTGTTAGTGACTCATTCACACAGACATCTATATATATGGCAAATTATGTTGTGAAGTGCATGCATCTCCACATCTCAGTATGGGAGATAGTCCAAGCAGATTCCATCCTGCCAGTGCAGCCCCTCCTGACCATCTCTAGCAGCTGTACCCACTCCAATTTACAGTCTCAGTGAGTCAAGATGAAATACAAATGTGTTTGGAACTGAAAATTTTTTTAGTATTTTTTGCACTGAATGCAGACAATTTTCATGGCAGCATTTGGATTTCAAGACAGATCTCAACAATTCCATTTGAAAGGATACAGGCTGGCATTAGAAGCCAGGAGCTCACATGAGCTTCACCATTGTAAGACCGCCTTCCAAAGGTCAGAGATTCCTACTCTGAAAAAAGTGTTTTCTGTCTCCTGCTATTTTCCTTAAATGCCAGATGTTGAAGGATTTCTGTTTTAGTGGCCAATTTCATTCAAATGACTACAAAGAGGAAAATGAGTGGTTTTTATGGATGTTAGGAATGTGTTTCCTGTGACAAGGTGTCTTTTCTTGATAAATCTCTGAGTGTAAAAGCAAAAGGGAAGGGAAAGCCTTTGTCTTGAAGAGGAGGATTTTTTGATTATTCCTGAAAAGAACTAGAAAAACATCATTCATATAACAGAAATGTTTCTCCCTGCCAACAGCTACAGATTTTGCTGCAGGTTCTCACCTTGGGTTAATCCAGCGCTGGTTTAACTCATACAACAAAAGATGCTGATGATGTAGTATGGTCTCGTTCAAGGGAGAAGCTAGATGGTGTCCAACAGCAACAGCTGTTGCTAATCTGGAGAATATTTTAATGAATAGCTCAAAAGCTGCAGTGACCTGAGGTCAGACTGAGTGTTGAAGAACCAAGGGCACAGAAAGGAGAAAATCTGGACTTTACAGGGCACTATGTTCATGTATGAGTGAATACTGTAGGCCCAGGAACAACCAAGTCCTGGATGGGTGGAAACGTGGTAAGGCAAGAGGTTCAGAGATCAGGCTAGAGAGCAGCCTTCCAGAGCAAGAACTGTGGGCAGGTAACTGGCTTCTCTTCTGCCCTTCTTTGTGCACACAGATGGGGATGTTTAGAAGGGAGGTTTCTAACAGCTGAAGTTGTTACTAAATTTTCTTTTGACTAATTTTAACTAATGTTACTAATTTTTTTATACCTCATGTTTATGTCATTCTTACTCTTACCCACATTAAAAAATACTGGCCTGATGAAATTTTCTCCATTTATATAAATCCTAAGACATTGCACTGTTTTTAAAAAACAATTATTTACTCCCTGACCTGAATTCTGATCTCATTTAGGCTAATCACGTGTACTTGTTAGAATTCTATGAATACATTCAGAAATGTGTGTCTTACAGGTAAAAATCTGTATGTAGTAGTTAATTTTCTCTGTCCTTTCTGGTACTATGGTCCACAATCTTGTTTCCAAAAACATTATCTTTGCTAAGGTAAGCTCCAAGTATATGTGATATCTAGTAAAAATATAGTAAGTCTGGACTAAAAAAAGCCCCAGATTATTTTCTGTTTTATTTAAAGTGGGAAATAAAGTCCTTGTGGATTAAAAACCACTTTGAGAGAAGGAGATTAGTACACTGTATTCCACCAGGAAGATGTCTTTGAATCTTAAGCTTTTGCTACATTTAGTAGTAGGAAAATAAACTCCTTCATTTAGCCTTCTAGATTCTGTCATTTTACTCTGAGTTTTAGGAATAAATAATCTCTTATATGAACCTCAAATTTACTTCAAAGTAAAATATAAAGTTGGGGTTTTCGTTCACTTGTTGCTATAAACCAAAAAGTTGCAAACTGACTTTATAGAAAAGCTAAGGAAGATCAAATAAAAGCTGTATGAGTACTTCCCTTTAGGAATAAACAGTGTGTGATTTTGCCTAACAGCAACCTTATTTAGCACAATGTAATTGAATTGCAAGTAATTACACTTTATTTCTATAGAGTATAAAAGGTTCCAATTGCCAAACTGTATCCTGTGTGTGTTTATGCTATGCATATTTAAGCAAAAACTCTCAAGAACATCATAACACTCCCAAAGTGAATCTGTTACTATTAAATTGTTCTTGCACTTCATCCGGGTTTTTTTTTTTTTTTTTTTTTTTTTTTGGTCAGCAGAGCAGTAAAAAAAGCTTTATGATAGCTATTTCCCAAAGTTATTGATAGTGGTGCCTCAACAGGGTTTCTACATTGTCTTTTAGCTTTCATTATGTGGGTAAGGGAGCAGTAAAAATACATCTGGAAACTATTTCATTTTAAATTTAAACTAAGGGACATAGGAAATAGAGTAGACACCACAGTAAAGGAAGAAACCTCGAAGTACTACAGAGGAAAACCAGAAAACACTGCCATAATGTATCTTTTGCCTTTCAAACCAGCTTTTATTAAAAAAGGAAAAGATGTTTGAATACATGTGAAATTTTGTCAAAATCAATGGCTTGATTCCCTCTGAACTATATGTCTCCAAAAGTCTTTATAAAAATGCATAGAGAGGGGCAAAGACTGTTCCTCTTCACAGGAGAATGGACTTTTCCAGTTGAATCTAAAACAGATGGATCCTCACTGGTTGTCAAAATTCACGTGAAGACCACAGTGAAAAGCTAGTCATATGTACAGTAACTTCTCCTGGTTATATTAAGTGGAGTGGAAAACCAGGACAGAAGAGTGAAAGATATGACTGATGAAGTTAAATCCACATGGGTCAAGTCTCTTTGTTATTGTGCCTCAGTGTAGGAATAGCTGAGTATCACTGCCTTTGAAAATGGACTGGAGAGGAAGACAACATCTCTTTCCCCTGAAGAAAATGCTGTTAGGATATCTCAAGCAGCTTTCAAACTGCACAGCTGACTAGGGCAACATCTGTTGACATGAATTTGCACTCATGCACTTGACTAGTTCATGAGGAAATCTTCAATAAACATGCAGTCTTGCAGGTGTACATTTAGTGTGGTTCATCCATTGTATGAATCTTTACAGCTGCTTCATAAGGGTGATTAAAACCATACACCCAGTGTTTTAGCTATGTACATGGAATTAGATGTACAACTGAAAGGATGTCAAATGCCAAATATGCAGTGGTAAAGATTATGAAGTGATAGGATGCTTTCAGACATTTTTTTTCAGAGGAACTTAATAATGTGTTTAAATTCTGTTAGTGTTAAGGGCATTTTATGTTTTGCTGAATGGAAGTTGAAAATATGGATCCTTGTTTCTATGGCTCATATCAGTCTATAAGGTGAATTGTAAATTCTAGCTAAGAGTTGGAACAAAGTACAATGAGGCCGTGAAAGTAAAATATCTTCCTAACCCAGTGAAATATCATTGATGACTTGAGAGCTCTGTTTCTCATTCACATCTGCTATAGTTATATCCTGTACTTCACAGATCTTTAAGGGATAGAATGACAAAATCAAATACCTTTTTTGTTTGTTGTTTGTTTTTTAGAGAAAGTTGGTAACATGAAATTCCCAAACAATTTTTTTGAAACCTAAGTAGATTAGTTGAATTCTCAAAGGGCAGGGCAGAAATGAATCAGAATGAATCAACATAAATTAAACACTGCAGCAGTCATGGAAAGCTGGAAAGTGCTTTGTCACCATCTTTTTCCAAAAGCAAGTATTTACAAAAGGACTTCTTGGTAACATCAAGGTAATACTGAAAAGTAGGAGTAGCTTTTTGAACCATCAACTGAACTATCTCTCAATGAGAGATAACGCGTCATATTAAGAATGCAATCTCAAAATGTATCCAGGGGTGATTCTTCTTTTTCCTTTTTGTTTTCCTACAGCATTTTTTGTTACGAAGCAAACAGAAAGCAGATGATATGTTCCTTTCCAAAAAGCACACGGAAAAAAATGGAGAAAGGAATAAAGACGAAGCCTGCATAGGCATTGCCAATGATTTGAATGAGTAGGGAAGCAATCTACACCACAAAAATGACCAACAAAATGAGAAGAAAGGGAGAAAATTGTGGCCTTAGGTCAGAATGAACTGGGACAGCATCATTTTAGAGAAACCCTTTGTATGTTTCTCTCTGCCTGATCTCTTCTGTCCCAAATACTCTGTTCTGCTGATGATATTGTTGTGTACTTGTTCAACTCAAACAGCTGAAAACAGGCTTGCAGCAATATAGGACTCTAAAGACATGGAACTGACTCTAATGGGCAAGACCAAAGGTCTTTTGTGGCATAAGACAGTCCCTAAAGATGAGTCTAAGGCTTTCCTCAGTGCTTGCAAAAGAGCACTGGGTCTAGCCAGCTACATTGGGGTTATACAGCTGTAACAGAGCTTTCAGTGACATTCTGATGAGAGTGTATTACACTCACAGGAAAAGTTTTGAATACATTCAGTTTGTTTTGCAGTTGTAGAGACTGAGGAATGCACAGAGGTGTTAGAGAGATTGAGAAAGTCTCCTGTAAGATTGCAGTAAATTAATTGCAGCTCCTACCTTCATGTAATGCTACATCCCAAACTCTTGCCAATTGTTTAGGAAGTGGTATGGAAGTCCCATGTCAGGGACCATTCTAGCAACTGAACAGTACAGACGATGTCATTCTGGGACTGAGGTTTGTTATTGGACATTACTTACTTTACCAGTAAAAGAATAGCCAAGGAATGTCCTGGACCCAGCTTAGTACTCTGCAACATGAATGCAGCTAGGACACATCATAAGGGCTCAGGCTCAGGCTCTGGCTGTGTCCTGTTTAATGCTATAGTGGTAGCTTTCCAGCCCCACTAGTAGATGCTTCTGGGTACCTTTCGACTGACTTCAAATTAGAAGGCTCACCTACCCTACTGACTCCACATTCTAGGTCTGAATTTCCCATGTTCAGGTTCTTCTACCATCATAAGAAGTCCTGAATCACCCATGATTGACCTGACTTTCCGCTTCATAGTTGAAGAACTCTCCCTCACATGAGCAAAAGTATTTCAATCCATTATGATGTTACTTCACAGCACCCTTTTCTTGTTGATCCATGCATGTTAACTGTCACGGGTCAGAAGTTTACCTGGGGAGCAAGGGAATTCACACCATATCTTCCTGGTGGATCTACCTCTGTGTTAGGTAACTGTAGGTTTTAGAGCAGCTTTTCTATATTTATAAGTTGTTTTTATTTAATAGGGTGTAATTAGCATCAGGGTCCAGTGTTTGTAACAACTTGTCTTCATGAAACTGCATGTTCATTAATGCAATTGCTGTACTGGGAGATATTCTACACAGCCTATTTCATACTGATGGGTTTCTTTTGATCTTATTTTGTATTAATCACCATTACTTTCTCTCCTAATCAGTTTTTCTCAGTCTTTAAATTCCCTAAATGTGTTGGTTATACTAAGTACTTTAGTGCTGGTCTGGAGATGTAAACTCCACCAGAAAAACTGTTTTTTGTGTGACATGGGTATTATGTTAACCAGCTAAAACAATTTAGCAAATGTTCAACATCTCGTTCAACAAGAGCAAGTGCAGGGTCCTGCACCTGGGCAGGAACAATCCCCACTATCAATACAGGCTGGGAGAAGAGGCAATAGAGAGAAGCCCTGAAGAAAAGGACTTGGGGGTGCTGGTAAATGAGAAGCTGGACATGAGCAGACAGTGTGTACTTGCAGCCCAGAAGGCCAATGGCATCCTGGGCTGCATCAAAAGAAGTGTGGTCAGCAGATCGAGAGAGGTGATTCTGCTGCTCTACTCTGCTCTGGTCAGAGCTCACCTGGAATACTGCGTCCAGCTCTGGAGCCCTC
>JAAGNO010017904.1:0-14996 GCA_033439905.1 Ceryle rudis
CTGCCCGGCGGGGCTTTGTTCCCCACGCACACAGCTTCCCTCTCTCGCCGGCTCCCTGCGCAGCGCGGTTGCCCCGGTATTACCTCGTGGTCTTTAAACGCTAAAACAACTTTCAGTGCTTCTGTCGGGCATCAGTAAAACCCGCCCGGGGCAGCCCCTCGGAAGGTGTGTTCCCGGGAGAGGTGCTGCCAGGCAACGCTTGCTCCTTCCCCGAGTTTATGTTCTCTGAGGTCTGATTAAAGCATGTGTATGTCTGAACTGTGGGGTAGTGCCACCTCAGCCTCAGAATCTGTTTTGGGGATGGAGAGGAGGGAGGCAGGGACTGGAGATGGGCTCAGCAGGGGCAGCCAGCTCACCACACGCCAGGTCCCTCCATGGCCCTGGCTTGCACGTGAGGAAAGGGACCCTCCAAGCTTTGCTTTACTTCGCAGTCATCCAGGCGTCCAGCACGAGTCGGCCTGGGGACAGTTGCTCTGGTTGTGACCTGAACCTTGTTACAGTGCTTTGTGCCCGAGGACTGAAACTTTATCCGCAGGTCTTATATTTGCTGCCATGCAGACCTGTGCTGGATTCTGTATCAGCGAGGAGTCGAGGCTCCTTCCTGTATTGATCAGTAGGATTTTCCAAGGGTCTTCCCAGCAGACAGGGAGCAGCTTCACATGTGCTGCCCTTGGTCATGGTACTGGTGTGGTCCAGCATTTGTTACTTTGAGGTGTTTGTGATGTGACTGCAAGGAAATTGGAAGAGCAGAGTAGGAAGCAAGCAATGGGGGGACTGGGCCATCGCATCTCCATCTCATGCGCTGTTTCCTTTCTGGACAGCAAAGGGATTTGTGAGAAAACTTTTATCTGGGTGGTAAACAGTAGCTGTTCACGGATACTCTTTGCCAGAGGAAAATGCTTTTTCCCTCGTGCACCTTGTCTCTCAAAGTCTGTTTTTAGGGAACTGCTGTCATACTTCACCTGACTGAGCAAGTGTTGGAGCACAGGAGCTGTTTTCAAGAGGAGTGAGTAGGGGCTTGGCTACTAAAATCTGTCCAGTGAAGGGAATAATGGTGCCAGCATGTCTAGCCTACACTACAGGGTTTTGCAGCCAGAGTGGTGTGGACTTGGAGAATTTGAAATGTACTTGTGTCTATTCCTGTCTGATGTCTCTGTGCTTCTACATTTCTTGTGTGACTAAAGTTAAGCTGGCAGAAGAGCCTCACAAGCAGTCTTAAGTTCAGGAATATAGCCAGAGTAGAGCCTCTGTATTGCTCTGAGACTTAACTTGAGGGTTTTACCATTAATCTTTAAGATGTGGTACTCATTTTTCAGTAGGTGTTACATTTTAGTTGTCCTTGCTTTCTCAGGGTGAGATTTCACAAGATAGCTGGGGTTGATCTGCTAGTGAGCTGGTTCAGCTTCTCTCCCCTTGCTCCAGGCTTCTGCCTTCCTTGTGTTATTACTGGCTATGTAAGTTCAAGAAGTTAACTCGGCAGAAAACTTCTCCCATTCAGTTTTCAAGGGTGATTTGTTTTCTCAGCAGAGCTTCTGCTGTTTCACTGTGAAATCCAACAGCCTCTACTTAATGTGAGGAAAGCAGGAGGAGCATGTGAAGGAAAGGGGGAAGCAGAACCAGCCTCTGCTGTGGGAGAAGCAGAACTGGCCCCTGCAACACCCGCAGCTGGTAACTTGGTAAGCCTAGTTGTACTGTGAGTCTGCATCCCAGGAGCCTTGTTCTTCCTTTGGCGTGGGGAATGTGCTGAAGAAATTATTTATGCTTGGTGAATGGTGGTGCATTATGTTTAAGGAGGTTCAGTTTTCTTCTTTTATGCCCGGTGTGTCAAGAAACAGAATTTTAAGAGCAGTATGATAAGTCATGATTCTGATAAAGGAAGTAAAAGCTGTACTTGAAATGCCTGTGAATGTTCAGAAAAGGTCAAGTAACCTGGTTTATCATCTACCTCTGATTTTAGGAAATGGTAATAAACTCAGGTGTGGCAATTTATCATTACTGTATTATGCAAAAAAAAAAAATAATAATTGCATAACACAGCAATTTAGGAGTGTGTTAATATACCAGATGCTTGTTGCTAGTCTGCTCTTGTGCAAGCACAAAAGCCTACCTGTCTCCATAACTTACTTGAGCTGTTCTGTAGATAGACTGGTGGGGAAAGCAGTAAAATTGTTTTCTGTTTTTCTTTTCAAATATCTACTTATTAGAAAGTGGTGCCACATTTCTGTGCAGCTTAGATGAATCAACTGACTAGTTGGAAAATTTTCATAAAAAGCCTTTTGTGCACTTTAACCTTCAGATAAAAAGACTTAGCCTGAGGGGGTTTTATTGTTTTAAAAACCTCTTAAAGATAGAAATCAAGAATTAAGAAGTCAGCCCTCATGTAATCAGAATCACAAGTAATGGTAGAGATGAAATCAGAATAAACAAAATTGCTTTTGTGTTCAGGAGACGTTTCTGAGACAGTGTTTGGCAAAAGGTGGGTTGGTTTGGTTTTTTTTTTTCTTTTTACTTCATTTTTAAGGTATGCTTACGAGGAAAAAAGCAATTTAGCACCTATTAAAAGAGTTTGTCTTTCAGGGCGCATGTGAATACTTTAAAGATTATCCCTGTCTAGCTGATGCCTTTGTGAAAAGGAAATCCTCTTTCTGCTCATGAGTATAGAACTAGCCTTTGCTTTGGATCTGTTTTCAACAGGGCTCCACATTAGCGTGAGCTGTAAGACTCATTACAGAGCTGTGGTGGTCCTCTGGGGTGCTTGTGGCCTCTCAGGGACTCCGTTCCCTGTGCTTCCAGTGAACAAATCTGTGGGTAGTCGTCATATGCTTTCTGTTTTTCGGGTGCTAGACAATAGTGTTGAGGCTAAGTGCTAGTGGACCAGTATGGTGGCATTTGTTTAGAAAGAAGCAAGGCAGCATCACAACTTGCTTTGCAGGGTAGAGTTCCCTTGTGCTCCCATCTTCCCCAAGTGAAGAGCTGGAAAGGTCAA
Organism: Ceryle rudis; assembly: GCA_033439905.1. Classification (NCBI taxonomy): domain Eukaryota; kingdom Metazoa; phylum Chordata; class Aves; order Coraciiformes; family Cerylidae; genus Ceryle; species Ceryle rudis. Next base: position 2,987 of record JAAGNO010017904.1, read on the forward strand.
AATGCTGGTTCTGCTACCTCTTGAAAAATCATCTGTCGTCTTGCTTGCAGGGTTAGTAGAACCAAGGTGTTTATCAAACAGCTGTTGTCTCTTTTGAGGGCAGGTTTGTTTATTTTTTTTTTAACTCTGCTTTCTGCAAATATGAAATCTTTGCAGTGATTAAAAAAAAAGCCTACCAGTGTGAATGTAACAGAGTAAGTTTTGCTTTAAAAAAAAAAATACATCTTTCTAAAGGTGTCTTTTAAACTGTGTTTGCAGGTAGAGGTCCTTTGCCTCTTAATCATCCTTCTGCTGCATTTAAAACTGACAGTTGGCCTCCCTGTTTATGCTTGGCTTCTTCTGACTGTGGAAAATGCAAAACACTGAATTATCTTGTTATCCCTCTACAGACTCCTTCTTATTAGCCTTGCCTTAATGTTCACAAAAGTTGGGCAACAATTGGATCTACTGACAAGCCCCCGTCATGCTGACCAGTATGGTCTCATGGTCTCCTCGTGTTTTCATCTTCCTCTTCCATCCAACAACATATGCTTATCTTTGGGTTTGCAGAATAGTGGTTGTTAAGTTTATTTTTTACTTTTTTTTTTTTTTTTTGAAGCAGCAGCTGATGCAAAACCCTGCAACTTTTCAATACTATGTTTTAAAACTCCAGTAGAATTAGTAGGTACTGTGCAAAACAGTTTGTGCAGATTGGCACACGTTAGTGGTACCAAAACAGTTTCAAGGGTTTTTCAATAAGGCAGAGCCTATTCTGCTTCTTCCCAGCTTTTGTCCCCAAAAGCTCTTTTCTCTGCCAGCGCATTACCAGTGTCCTGTGCTGTTCAGTGCTTCTCGTCTGCTGATTGCATTCCTCTGGCTGACGGATGTTGCTTAAATTTCACTTCCCAGCTTAATGCAGACACTCGGATCAGACAAGTGGAATGGATGGTCCTTGGCTAGGCTCACTGCTACTGCTTTGTGCTAAGAGTGCACGCGAGCACTTCGCATGTAGCTACCTATATGTGTTTGTGCCTGCAGTACTTCTGCGGTGTGCTTTGCTGCTGAATGGGACAGGCTAGTGGTTCTTCAGCGTGAATCTGTTTGGACTGGGATGAAACGATATAAGTGAGAAGAGTTGGAAAAGGAAAACTGACGGGGACAAAGAAATAAAGAGCAAGGAGTTGCTGCTTCAGCATATGAAGGTGTTGAGAATGGCATGCTGGAGGGAGATCCACATAGAAGGAGCGGTGTAGAAAGCAAGCAGAGGCAAAACATGGCAGTTCTATTTGAAAGTGTATGTGAATGAAATGTCAATCTGACTTGCCTAGCCTTGTTTAGTAAAATTGGACATAATGACCCTTTTGTTGTATAAGAGTCTTGTTCCTGTCAGTGTTGGGACATAGCACACAATGAGCATCTTCAAGTTTCATGAAGAAAACAACTTTCTAGAAGCTGAAGTGAAAGTTAGAGGCCTTTAAAATTGGTTTGATAATGAATTGTATGAGGCAGCATGAAAAATGTGCCACTGCACTTCTTACAAGTCTTCCTCACTTAATTCTGGGACAGATGTGTTTCTGCCTCTTACCTCTTTCTTTGTTTTTTTTAACCTTCTTTTGTTCTTTCTTGTGTACTTCTGATTCATTCTCTTCCTTATACATTACTTTTTTAACTGTACCCTGTAAGTAAGTGAAATGAGAACTAAAATGAACATTTGCTGTTTAGCCATTATTCGTGCAAGAAGTGAAGCAGCCCTTCTCAGACGCTGGAAGAAGAGAGGCCAGAGTTTTCTTACCAGAATGTCCCAAAAGTGTTGCTTCTGATCAGAAGATGCATGACTCTAAGAAAAAGGAGGAAGCTTTAATGAATGGTTGGGCTGTCAAAAGAGCTGCTTTTCCTTTTAAATGATCCTGCCCAAGGACCTACCTATTGCATTAACATCTAACTGCAGTTTACAGCCTGTATGTTTTTGTTTGGTTGGTTTCTTTTCAGGGCAGCAGCAATGTGTAAATGATGTGATCAGTGACGTTGCATTGTAGTCTGCAGAACTTCAGACTGGTAAAATAATTGCTACGTCAGAAAGAAATGCATTTGTGTTCAGGTGCACACAGTTTGAGGTTCCTGTTTGTCACCTACTTAAAACCAGGAACAAAGCCTGGGGCATTTTTTAACAATGGTGAATGTAGCTCCCGAGCTGCTTAAAGTACAGCTGCTATGCTGAACCTGCACAGAATAAGTTTTGGTGTTCTCTTCAATAGAATATAACAGTGAGGCTTGGTCAGAGACATTGAAGTACAGGTAAGAAAGGACTGTGACTGCTAAAGGAGAGCAGTAGATTCAGAGAGCATCACGGAGTACAGGAAAGGTGGTGTTCTTTTTTTCATTTTGCAAGAAATTTGTCTAACCTAATGGAACAGAAAAGAGCAGATGCCTTTTTAAGATAATTACTTAGTTTACAAAGCCTAGATGTCCTGTGGAACCAGATGCCACATGATAGCTTTGAAGCCAAGGTGGACACTTACATGGACAACAAGAATAGACAGCTTATTACTGTTTCTTTAAACTCCACGTGCTGCAAGAGGTACATCCCTCTGTCCATACCACTTAGATAATCATCGAGTGACTCGTGGGGTTTCTTTAATGTTCCTCTGAAACTTTCTACCTAGGTTTTTATGGTATATAAATAACACAGAATCACAAAAAATAGTTGTTGTATTTTCCTGGCTGCCAATAATACTTCTTTTAAAAAAATTCAGCCAAGTCATTATACAGACTCATCATCAATATTATGATGATCTCACATTCTCACTTTGTACAAACTGCTGCAATATGCCAATGTGCAGAAGCTGCTTCTTTTTAAAGCTTTTCCTGGGAATCTCGGGCTTATAATAAAGCTAACATAGCCTGAAGTCTTACAGAATTGGATTTTACTTTTGACCTCTTGTCATTTTAAGACAATCACTTTAAGTCTCCCTCTCTTCCAGCAAAATTCCCTGAACAGAATGCATTTTTTAATTTCTTTCATGCAGAAATTGTTCATGATGGCCCCCTGCCAAATGCAGCATGTGTGGCTGCGTCTGAATGGGAGCTGTCTTAATCGATGAACTCGTCTGCTCACTGTCTAGGGGGGGAAGCAGCACTCGTGAATGATTTGGGTTTTTTGTCACGTGTCTGCATGTTCATCCTTTCTCTCTGAGCTTTATTCGGCTAAATAAAGGCACAGTGGCATTATTTGTTTACAAATAGATTTAGTGCATCCTTAATATTATTTGTATATGCACCTGCTATTTGTCATGTTGGTGTTTCTGAGACAAGGTCTGAAGGTATGATGATAATGTGTCACCTCACAGGTGCTTGACAGCTATGAGTATATACATGCAACCTCTGAAACGAGTACACTAAGTTATGCAAATGTAGCTCCTTAAATCCTGACTTGAACAACATAGGTGCCCTTGAAGATTCTCTGTGTTTATTCCTTTCCTGGATGCTCTCATTAATGGTCATGAGACTACTTTTTCTGCCTGACTTCAATCTTCATGTCAGGGAAAGCCTAAACTGAATTACATCTAAACCCTCTGGCTCTTCAAATGTGCATGATGTGTTACCATCCTCAATGACTGATTATTTTGCCTCGGGTCCCTCCTGCTCAGTTCTTCCACGGCAGGGTGATAAGATACGTGTAGGTTGTAGAGCAGCATCACTGACGTGCCTATGAGCTTTGCCTTTGGATATATTGTGCATAAGACAGTGCAGGACTTGCTGTAGTTTGTAGTGAGATGCTTTTTCAAAAGCTAATTTTGCAATTTATGGAAACCAGTGTGGAGTTTTTTGTTGTGGGGTTTTGTTTTGGGGGTTTTTTTTGGTCTGTTTTGCTGTTGTTGTTTGTAGGGGTTTTTGTTTGTTTGTTTTGTTGAGGTGTTGGGTTTTTTTCCTAAATGAGCTGCAATTTGTCATAAATAGTGATGAGCCCCCATGGTATGCATTGATTTCCTCCTTCCTCATCTCTGATCTTAATAGGAGAAGTTTAAATTGTCTGCTCTTCACGTATTTCTGTTACATAGTGCAGCACTCCAAGAAGAGCCACTTCGTTAACGCACCACATCTTGTTCTTTAGAAGTATGCAAATGGTTGTAACCTCTAGATTTTAGTTTTCAATAACCCAGCTTCCTGGTTTGTGGTATGTGCAGCACAGGACATCCTCTAGTTATGTTGTGTCACGTGCAAAAGAAGAAAATCTGCAGCCCTGATGTCAGCAAGTGGGAGGGAAGAGACAGGAGCACTTAGCTTGGGCTGTCTGTGTTGACTGGGATGAAAGCCCCTGTGTCCTCTTTGCTTTCTTTATCTAGAAGATAAAGGAGGGTCATCTTTAGAGCGGTGTGGAAGTTTGGAGTTTTTTTAATTGTAATTGTTATATAAAACATCAGGTGTGTTTTGTTTTTAGGTCATGGTTTCTGTGAGTCAGTTTCATCTAGAGCTGGAGATGGTGCTTTGTTCTTTGGATTGTGCACTTGCGATCTGCTTGATCAAAATTAAGTGTTTAGGGAAATACATTTGAATCTGGGTTCTGCTGTTTGTGGCAGATTTTGGAAGTTATTTCTGTGGCAGAGGACACCCATGGTACTCTCGTGACCGTGGAAGTACTCTACCTTGTGCCAGTGTGCAGTCTGGGGGCTTGCTGGCTAGAAATGGGGTAACCAGCCTCTGTGGCACTTCCAGACTTGTTTTCTTCCAAAATTTGCTCCCTCAAGGCTTAGACTCACCTTTGTGAGCCAGTAAACCTTTCATTAAAGGTACATTACTGGTTGGTTATTACTGTGGCGTCGCGTTTTATCACAGCAGTGGTGAGAAAATAACAGCATTAAAACAAATCCTTGATTATTATGCTCTGCATCCATCAGAAGTACATGTATCTACAGAAAAAAAAAAACCTCCTTTTTCCATCTTAACACTGAAAACTTGTGGCAGAAGTTTTTTAATGAACAGACAGTTTATTAAAAGTTTAATCTCCTGTAGACTGTCATTTTAATCACATGTGCTATTTTAATGATGTGTTAACTGACCAAAAAATGGGGGAACTACTTTTTTTTATTGCCATAATGGAACTTAATAAGTAATGAAAATTATTTTGTTTCTTTGATCCTCTTGAAGAAAGTTTACCTCAATTTTTATCTTCTTCTGAATACATAAGTGTATGAGACACACTGCATGAGAATACTTATATTAAGTGTTGTAGTGGCCTTTGGTAACAATAAACAAAAGCCATGAGACCTGATTCTGTGTTTATGGAAATAATTTTCACATTTCTCTTGAAGCTCCAGACCCGAGGGAAGGTACATGTGAGGACACTGCTATTACTGCAGCAGTTGCCCAGTGGAAGGAGAAAGAAGTCATCAGTAAGATTCTCCTTGAGGAACAGTAATTTCCCATGAGTTGCCTGTGATCAGTTCAGGTTTTCTTTTTTCAGAATCACAGTGGTTGGGTTGGAAGGGACCTTCAGAGATCATCTGGTCCAAACCCCCTGGTATGGGCAGGGACATTTTCCACTAGATCAGATTTCTCAAAGCTCCATCCAGCCTGGTCTTGAATACTTCCCATGATGGGGCATCCGCAGCTAACCATCTTAGCTGATGGCATATGCATTAGCATATGCACATATGATCAAGAGGTGGTAAAAGGTGAATGAACACTGATAGAGAGTGTACAGACTCGTATTGCTTCCTTCTTGAAAAAGTTCTTCAGAATGTTCTTCTTAAACTATTTTTCTCTGTTATATAATCTTCTCAGCACCTTCCTTCCGAGCTTTCCAAAGTCCAGATTGTGCTTACCTGTTTTCATCTGCAGAAAGAGCTTGTGGCGAATACTTTGTATGATAGAAGGATTTTAACATTAACTCTATAGCAGAGGCTTTACTCTCAACTATTAGATAGGATGTGTTCCCAGTGTACTTAGAAGGATGTGTTAAATTCAGTGTGTGAGGAAAGGTTTTGATACTGGTAAGGAGACCACTGCCAAGGTAAGTATTTAAATGGTGGTACTACATGGGATGTGTGTCAACTTTGGCTCTCCTTTTTCCTTAGAAATGTTACTAAAGGGTCACTTGACTCCTGTTTCTTCAGTTTTAAGTAGTGTGCCTAATGCAAAAATATGTGTAATTATGGTCCAGTAACTCAGGCATTCAAACACAGTTTCAGAGATGCTTACTGTTTTCCAGAGAATGACCAGCTCTTACTTAGCCACCAGGCAAGTCCAGCACAGATGTTTGGCTTATGGTCGAGAGTGGTTTGGCTTCTCTAGTTGAGGGGCTCCAGGGTCTCACTTGTGGCTGGATTTACGGCGGTGAGGTCAAAAAATTTGCAAAAGCAGGAAATTTTCTTGGTAGCTGCTGTGAGAAATAATCATGACAAGTGAAGTACACCATTCTAGGTGCGCTCTTGCTGTCAGGCTTGTGGTGCATATGCCTTCCTCAGAAGATGTGGCAGTGGAGCAGAGCTGGTGTGAAAGTTCTCTGTAGATGCAGTACATTGCAAGGTGGTAGTTGAGAGGAAGGAAGATGGTAAAGAATAGTTTTTCTCTGTGGATAGATCTCTGTTACACTCAGATTATTTGCTTTAGCTGAGAATTTATTTGCCTTTTTAATGCATTTAGCTTTGAACATTTATTTTTTTTAGGCTTGCTCTATGCTTGTCTCTGGATTTGCAGCTTTTGCTTTGCAACCCTGCTGGCCAAACTGTGTTGTTCCTTCTGATGTAAGGTGCCGTATTGCTGTCAAGCCAGACAGACCTGGGCCGATTGGAGAGGTCTGTCTGCTGAATCAGTGCTGAGCATGTATGTCTGCAGGGGGAAGCTTGGAGGCCACCTCTTGTCCTCAGCAGCTTTGCAGCATGGGCTGGCTCAGGGATAGAGATGCATAAGTCTTCCTAGAGGGTAAGAACACCAACTGGACATGAAGGTCCAAAGTGTCTGCTTTCCTACCATGGCAGGGTACGCTTTCTAGCCAGCTCTTAGCAAGGCTGCTTGTCAGCCATCTGCATCAGTATTTTGACTTGTTGCGTATTTTGATGCTTGCTAGAGAGTCTAGTTAAAATTAGGGAGAAAAGGTGAGCCCTACGAGCTTGGCGAAACGATGAATTATGAATGTTGGATGAAACCCCACATATTTGGCTTTCAGACTCTTGAAGCTCTGCCAGGCATGCTGATGCTTGCAGCTTGGCTGCAATTTTCTGAACTTTATTGTGGATAGAAAACGTGAGAATTCTGTGAATGATGAGCTGAAGTTAAATGTAAAAATGTGTGAACTCTGAATTTGTTTCTCTTTCTAGCTGTAGGCTAAAGCTTTTGATGAGTTTAAATTAAATTAAGGATGCCTATTCAGTCAGTCCTTCCACAGCAAGATACTCTGTGGGTTACTTGGAATTCTTGGTAGACATCTGTAGTTTTTTTTCTTATTAAAATTAATGGCAGATCTTCTGTGTGTTAAGACAGCTTTGAAGATTTTTGTCAATGTTTCCGGAGGCAAGAGTAGTAGTTGTTTCTAAAGCTGAATGCATGAATGCAATATGGATTATGAAACACTTTGATTTCTTTGGCTTTGCCTTCTTGGCTTAATGTTTATTTACACTTTCAGCTTATTTTCTTTTGTGAAACTCATAATACGGTTTATAGAGACATGCAGTGTCTACACTACTAGCTCATTGCAGTTACATCTGGGCGGGGACTTTTAAGACTAGATTCTTAAGGAGGCTAATCACAGTATTATATTCATGTAATGGTGGGCAAATGTTCAACTTTGGCGTCTCTCAAAGGCAGCTGCAGTTCCTTTGCCCGCCCTTCTGCTACCTGTCCACATGGGCAGTGTGGTGGGAGGCCAGGCGTGTGGTGGGCTTGATGCACATTCATGCATCTGTCTGTAGGATTTGGAGAACTGTGCATTTACGTATCACCTCTAGTTCAGACTGGGTCTGAGTGAGGGTGATGCTTTTCCAAAGCAGAAGTAGGTGATGTTGATCATGGTAGGAAAGTAGAAGGTGCAAGAGAAGTCCCTTTTTATTGCCAGTAATCATGGGTCAGGTGTCACTGGAGACACTGGTACTAGATAACAAGTAAATCAGTGCTGGAGTGCATTCTGGTTGACTATCATCTGTAGTTATCTCAAGTAGATTATTGTGGCAAAATATACACAAACCTCAGAATATACCTCATAAAGAAATGCTGTCTCTCAAAGAAACCAGAAATCATTATTTTTCTTCAGGGGATTAAAATTTGATCTTAAAAAATACAGAGAACGTGTGTAATTGCTGAATGAGCCCTCCAGAGTTTGTCTAATCAGATTCTGTAGAATTACAAACTCTCTTGGAAAATGCTGCTTGTGATTTAATGACAAACCCCAACAGAGGACTATATTCATTGTCACAGTAGTGAGCAATAGCTCCTCCGTGAACACTGAAGCAACCAAAGAACATGAAGCCCACAAATTGACTTACAGTCTCTGTTTTGGCAAGCTGTTCTCCTGTCACGTCAGACTTCTGTACTACGTAGAGATTGCCACAAGTTCATGAGCTTAAAGTTTTAACATCAGCAACTTCTGTGAACCAAAACTGGTGCTGGAGCCGTGGTGTTTGATAAGTACAAGTGGATGCGGTTCTAGGCAGTGTCGGAAAACAAAACCTGAGGAGCATGGTGCAAAACTTTGACAAGTTCTAGCTGTGGAACTTCAGCCTGAATTTTAAGCTACAGGTTAATGGAGTTGTGAAAGTCTAGGAGGCAATGGTTTGAGAGCCTCTAACAAAAGGTGCTGCATTCCACTGTTGGCCCAGCTGGGGGATTTCAAAGCCAGTACCCTTGTGATGCATTTCCATGTATGACATCTGGTTTTGCATGGTAGGTGGCGCTTGGGGGCTGTTTTGCCTTTCACAACTCCAAAACAGCACAAAGCATCCTCTGCCAAGTAGGTGCTGGGAAATAGATTGTATCAGTAAGTATTGAGGGCTAAAAGGCCCATGGCTGTTAGGTTGCTGTACTTGGTGGTTCTCTAAAAGTCCTTATGGAGCTTCGATGGCGAGTATGCATGGAGATTAGAAAGTTTGACATGAGGGTGTTCCTGGTTTGGCTGCTTTCAGATAATCTCCGTTAGGGAAACAGTGTTCTGCAGTGCTCGGACACAGTGTTGGCAGCGCTGCTGTTAGCAGCTTGTTGGATTGAGTTCTCCACTGGTGTGTCCCTGGGAGCAGGTGTGGGTTGCAGTCTGGAGCAGGCACAAGGGCGAGGAGGCAGAGGTCCTGGGCACAAGGGACACTGCTGGGCAGGAGGGGAAAGAAGGATAACAGCAAAGCTGGATCAAGATGGGGTGGAAGCCCCCATGCTGTGCCAAGAGCTGGAGCACATTAATAGCAGGACTTACGCTGTCTGTAAAAACTGTGGACTTTCTGTGGTTAAATGAGGCTCTGTCGTGCTAGCCTTAAATAGACCCAATAAGTGATGGGTGTAAAGGGATGTCTTATTTATAGAATGACTCGTGTGTGTGTGTTTTCTGTCACCAGAAGAGACTAACTTATGGGAAACCAGTTGTTTGTGGTTAATATGGTTAATAGCTTGCATAGGGTTTTAATCTTTTTTTTTTTTGTCTGAGAAAGAATGCAGAGGCAAGTAGAGATTCAGGAAACTTTTTTCAAAATATCCACAATTAGAAATGGAGGGAAAAAATTTTCAAGGACAATTTTGAGACATTTCATTTCTTTATTCAAGATTAAATAAGCAGGCAGCCATATTCAGTGGTGTCATTTGCTGCATTCATAGTGATGGTTTTTAAGCTTCCGTAGTGATAAAATTCAGTCAGATTTTCTTTTTTTTTTTTTTTTTACTTAATGCTTAAGAATAGGCACCGATGTGTTTGTGTGTGAAAAGAACCTTACCATTTAATTATTTACTTTGTTTTTATTATTTACAAGGTGGAATATATGTTAGTAAAATTTGACCACGAGAATAAGAAAGTGCGTTTGGTGCTCTGTGGTGAGGAAGTTCTTCAAACGCTGCAAGACAAGGGGGAGAAGGTAAACCCCAAGTGAGTACCTCTTTCTTTGCTTTTCAAACAGTTTCCTGTTTCTTTTTTTTTGTTGTTGTTGTTTCTTTTTTTTTTTTTTTTTTTTTTTTTCCTCCTGATATTCTACAGAATTTTGTAGACCTGGCTTAACTTGCAAGTCCGCTTTCAGTAAAACCATAAGCCGCAGATACTGATACTTTCAGATAAAGCTGGGTTGCAGGAAATGAAAGATTTTGAGCACACTTGCAGGCAGTCCAGGCACCTTTTGTGTTATGACTTAAAAAAGGAGGGTGTAGTGGTCAGCCCACAGAAGGTTCAGTTTGGGTATTTGATTTCTCTTGCTCTGGTTTTGTGTCTGTGTGTACACAGTAACTGGGTACTATACCTCCCCTGCGTCATAAAGCATATATGTATGTGTGTACTTGCCCCTGTATCCCTGACTACAGGAGTGAGTGAGGGCTGTATAGGGAAGCCGGTTGATGGTAGAAACTCTCCCCCATTTTTGGCATAATGAGGAAGGTAGGTGTAAGGACAGCAGGGCGGTTCTTTGCCATACTCTCCCATAGAGTTTTCAGAAATAACTGGATCATATAGCTACTTCAACCAGCCAGAGAAGTGTGAATTACCTTTTAATTGATGGCAGCAGAGAAGTGACACTCAAGACAGCTAGGTGCTTTGGCTGAAGAGAGCCAAGAGCAGTTCACAGCTTACAGTAGAAAGGTGCATAGACTGCTGTTGCAAGGAAAGGCTTTTGTGCCCTGCACCTGTATGCATCTCTCTAGGTACCTTAACCTTGTCTTCCAGTAAGGCTTCCCTGTCAGTCTTCTTCAGCAGAGGGACTATTGAAAACCTGCAAGAAGGAATCCCTTTGCTTTTAGGCACAAAACTGCTACTTCCAGAAGAACAGTAGGGGAGGTGTGGCACTGCCTCTGGTAGAGTGTTCTTTATGAGATGGTTTGGCTTCACAGGGTGATGGGAAGGTATCCCTTTTCAGGGGTGACTAGGTGCACTCAAGCTTCATTTCATTTCTTAACCTCATCAATTTGTGAAACAAGACCAGGTATTCACAAGCAGTAAAAAAAAAAATTGAGTGTAACTTTTGCCTTGCTGTGTGGTGTGGAAGCAGTTGAATGTCCTGTATTTACCAGTTTCAATTAAAACCCCAAGAAATAAAACTTGAGACAGATACTAAAGGGGAATGCAGTTTGACACGCAAATCCTACTTACTGCACTGTGCAGCATCACCTCCTACTGCTAAACTGTGACTTAATTTCTTTTCACTGCCTCCCAGCAGTGAGGTACATTGGAAAGTACGTTGTATTACTCTACCAAGTAATGAACTTTAGATTTGTCTTGGAAGTTGCATTCAATTCTGAAATCCATCTTTTTTTGAAGTTGTAGAAATATTTAAATGAGGCTATTCTTTTAATATAGCCACCCAACACTCTGGCGACCAGAATATGGAAGCTATATGATTGAAGGGACACCTGGGCAGCCATATGGGGGAACCATGTCTGAATTCAACACTGTGCAAGACAACATGAGGAAAAGAAGGCAAGAAGCTGCGTCTGTGCTCAAAGAAAATGAGGCTGTTTGCACTGTGACATCATTTCCAAGGTGAGTTGGTTGCTGAAGTGTATGCTATGTTCTCTAATCTCCCTATATAATTGTGGTGGTTTGATCTTGGCTGGACACCAGGTGCCCACCAAGCTGCAGTATTGCCCCCCGCCCCCCATCTGGACCAGGGAGAAGGAAATAAGTTGAAACTCGTTGGGTTAAGACAAAGGCAGTTTAATGAAGAAAAAACAAACAAACAAAACAAAAACAAAACAAACAAACAAACAAAAAAAACAAAGCAAGGCCATGCACATAAGCAAAACAAAACAAAGCTTTATTCTCTACTTTCCACCAGCAGGTGATGTCTGGCCCTTTTCGGGAAGCAGGGCTCCAAACACATAGCAGTTGCTCCAGAGGACAAGCCAATGCTTCTCTTCCCCC